>JACJUY010006998.1:5625-16436 GCA_014220935.1 Platorchestia sp. MABIK
TGCCAGAGCGAACAGCTGCATTTGATATTCTAGGAATTTCACAGGACGGACAAGCACAAAACCACTCACGAAGAAGATCAAGAGACCACTTAACCTCTCTAATGAATGGAAAGTTGTCTAAAAACAGAGAAAAAACTTTTCGAAACACTAACCAGAGCTAAGCAGAGCCGCAGCTGGTCTCTCTGAGCGCAACTGCGGGGGAGGGGGAATTTGGGGGTAATTATGGGGGTTTGGGTTGCTAAAACAGGCCAAATGACGTTTCTACGTGATAGAGGGAGGGTTTAGGAGCATTTTTCAAGCAATAATCTCATTTTCAGTTGTGGGCCCCAAAAAACCGTTCGCTTCCCTTAAACCAAGCAATTGACCCTATGCTACTTCACTTCCAACATCTTAAGACTCGTACAATCTTTACAGACAAGCTGAACACTTTTCCAAGTATTTCCTATGAAGATATTAGTAAACTGAAAATGGGCAAGACAAAGTTTCCTAAAATTATATTTGCAGTGTAACATTTTAGAACTTCACACAAGAGTGACAGCGTAATACAAACTCAACGAGTTTTCAATACCCTAATACTGTTTTTCCGCTTACTACTTTTGCGTGCTAGAAGATATTAAACATTTCTAGCCCGAAATGTAATGCTGCATCTTTGGGTAATAGAGAACACTATGAAAATTCGGACTCTATTAAGATACACAATTCTTATACTAAAGATAAGAAATTATCTTTATTTCCGCCCTGGAGATGCCGTTCGATGCATTAGCTACTTCAATGACAATTCTCATACGCTATTATTCTATTATCAGCGGGACACCGGTAATTTTTTTTCATCATTTTCCGTCCCGCACTTGGAGCGAAGGAGCATCAATAGTGTGATCAACACAAGAGTGAACGACGTACGACGCACCATCCGTGTGTGGTAGTTGAGAGATAATTTTCATTGTGCCCATTTGTTTGTTGCTTTGCTCAAAGCCAAACAACGTGAAGAACAACTTTATGATATAATTCAAATTTATATATACTAACTGTACGTTGCTCAAACGATGTGTGTATTCAATTTCTGTACTTCTTTGACGTTCTGAATTAGAAACGAGAATATTAACATTATTTTGTGACTGAACTTCTAACCTAAATTTGCATCATTTGGGTTTCTGTCACGTAAAAATGGTTTCGTTGTTTGATTCTATAACTGTAGACGTGTAAAAAAGCTAACTTCAAATTAACATAACTTCCAGCATTTTACTTCTATTTAGAGTGGAATTGAAAACAATAGAATTCATTTATTCCCCTTCCGACATGTTAAAATATAAGTCGTTGGCACGAAAACCTAACTATTTTTTCAAAAATATCATGAACCGTCCGAAACTCCACTAGAAGAGGACTCCTGTACATGGTCATGAAAGGAAAATCTAATGCACGTAGTTTTACGTGAATCCAATCATGCAGACGAATTTTCCAAGAGTTTCTCAGAGTTAATTTTTTTGGGGGGGATTTACCGCAAGAGTTTGTTGAATGTTTTCTAGAATTTCTATTATGCTAATTTGAACACACGTGAAACAATTTCATTCTTTCAAGTTTATACATTTCTATTATAGATCTTCATAGTACTAGTCAAAAATAGAGTTTTACCACGAATTGGACATGAATGAAGAATGTACGTTGTAAGGGGTTTATATATAGTACCACCGTGCTTGCGAGTTGAGTTTGAACCATTGTGGTGCAAGATGAGTTTCAACTCGCAACTAGTGTTCTTAACGAATCAGACATCCTACGTAGAACCAATCGCTTCACTTCTCATGTCTTGCCTCCGTGTGTCAGCGAATAACCTTAGCGTTAATGAAAACGCTAGTTATAAGGAGCGTAGAACGTTATATCTAGCTTGTCGCGGAACTATTTACATCTCATACATTTAAGAAGTTCTTTTCAACGTTTAACGTCGGAATCCATGCTGAATTTTGATAAATAATAAAATCGCTCGTAATATTTACTGATGAACTTTTAGTTAACTGGGTTTTCAATTATCAACGACCTAATTGTCAACAACCTCTCAGTTATCGTTGCCTCGACCCACAAGTACAGATCAACTTGACTCGGAAGAAGCCTGTAGGTGCTGAACTGTCGCCAACCGCAGTTTGGATAACGATATTGGAGGACGTGTTAGGAAGCAATTCCAAACGCATTTTCATCTGTACGATGTACTTGGTTAAAAAAACGAGATAATTTCTATTACAGACTAGATATAAAAATTGGACTCATGCTTACCAGCACAGGACAGGGCGATCAGAAGTCCAGAAGTCGATCGCCGCACCACCAGCACCACGGCATCCTACATACAGAAGGAATCGAGGTTCCTTATTCAACGGTTCACAGACGTAAAAATCTAACAACGCTACCAAGTCGCTTTAATAGCTTCAAAAAATTAACGAGTAGAACTGTTGTACTGAACTTCGACTAAGCCATAATCATTGGTACGTAAGATTTTTGTTGCATAATTTAGTTACTCGTCAGCTAATGTGGTATATTTTCATTGGTCTTTGTGACAACCGTTCGATATTCTACTTTACTTCAAAAAAGAAACTGCAGCGAACAAAATGGGTCGGAAATGCCACCACATAGTAGCACGTTATTAAACTTAATTTAGAGTCTACTCAAAAATACATGGTGTGGCGAGTCGACTGCTAGACATTGATAAGCTGGAAACTGCTATCTTGATTTACTACTCCTCTTGACCCTCATCTGTACAGGCTTAATTAAAATATTATCACAGAACAATTGTTTGGAAGTCAATAAAGCGCTGCTATGGACTTTCATCTGAAGAGTACACGGTCTTTTTAAACCAGACACCGTCATCAAAGCATAGGGACATCTCTGCCTGCACTCTCATCAAGTAAGTTATTTCACAAGGAGGGCGCGATGTAGCATACTCCAAAACGAACGTATCATCGTCAAAGGAAGTTCTTCTCGGCGTGCTGAACCGTCTCCTGTACTTTGTTTTCTTCAATATAGATCTGCCAGGCTCACACAGCCGAATTTTTTTCGCTGGAAGAATGTCTTCAGTTGCTGAAGTGTCGTCCCACAGCCTCTTGCTCCCACTGTTGAGTAAGGGACCTTCTTGCTCGTAATCTGAACCTGAAACAGAATGACAGCATAAGAATACAGTCCATTTAAAAGAAGGAATACTTCTGCTTGACCACCATAGATTATCCGTTCCAAAAGACATTTCCACTTTTCGACCAGAAAATATCACTTCAACGATCAAAATGCTTCCACTTTACTACAGGAAAACATTTTGGACATTTGCAATAACTTGAAGAAGCAACAACCCAAGACCAGTTAAATTTGAAGGAACTAACTCACGATGGAAAGTCAGCACATCTTACTAATAAGGCTAAGGTTTTGCTTGTGTTTTTTTAAAGAGATGGCATCTACACATCGATTAAAAGGAAGCTCAATGTTTTGATTTTAATCATGTCATGCCTTCGTAGTAAAGAATCACCAACCATTCATGGTCACTAGTGTTCATTCAAACGTTTTCGTGACGACAAAAATGTACTGAGATGTGAGATAAAACAAACGTGAGTCAAGATGAAGCCAAAATCATGGGGCATTACTTTACAGCACACGCCAGGCAACGACAGTGCATTAATTTCAAATGATTCTCGGATGATGAAAATATCGTACACGCTCAGTGGCCATTCAATGGAGTTACTGCCAACATTACACGGTCAGGTGTTAAGTGTGTTGATATCGATCTGGGTCAAACATTATTCGTCTTAATGAATTATTAGTTGTTCCTAGTGAATTTTACGAATAATCTGATTTGCCAAATTTTGACCTGAGTACACCCGACCGACTGCCACCAAGCCAATTACGAACGAAGAAAATCGTTCCACAACTGAATACTAACTCCTCTGCATAGCTATCAAATTTTGGAATTGCTCCTGAAGATCTATGTTGAAGCCCTTTCCGTAATACTGGAATACAGTCTTCTCTCGTATTGAATCACTAATAACACCTCGGATAAAATGAAAAAAAATATTGGAAGACCACGGGCACCTAATTACGATAGTGATGATAAAATCTTGAAACCTATAAGAACTCAAATGCTATGACCAACACGAAGATGAAAAACCCTTCCATGAATAGACAATGCAGCTGGAGAGGATAACCAAGAAACGGCACCTTTCCTTATATAATGTAAAACAAACATTCGGATTCGGACCGACAAGATGAGCTAGGATTCAAAACAACCTTGAAGGCACTGACTTCCTGACCACTTTATATCGAACACTGTGATCAAGAGAAAAACTCCAAATGAAGCGGTGAATTAGGTCAAGAACACCTTAGATGTGGCGCTGTAGTGACGCAGGGCGAGATCATTTACCTGTGCGATCTCAACAACGGAGAAGCCACGGCTCCGTCGCACATGCCTTCGACGAATTGCGTCAGCTACTGAACATGAACACAAGAAAACAAACGCACATTGTGTACACGAAACGTAGTTATTTCCAATGATCAATCATATAGAAGAATAATAAAATATGTTGCAGTCACAGATCAAAATTTACGCCAAAAATTTTGGTCTTAATACTATAGCAAGCTTTGATATACTTGACACCTTCGAAATTGCAGTTGAGTAAAACGAGAATTACTAGCAATTGTATCTCAATGCTGATATTAAAGATCAGTTTGACCAAGGAAAACACCGCAATTTAATTCCTTGCAGCATCTTGTGCGAGTTGCAAAGCGTCTTCTCGGTTTGCCAGGCGAACGATCGACAAGGCATCTCGGAGATATCCTCTTCATGGTTGTTTCCACAGCTCCCTCGGCCAGGTGTTGCGTGTAGTGCACGTTCTACGGCAAATTATCACAAAGGCTCGTAAACATGAAGCGGCGCACCTTTCATTGGTATTCCATTTCACACACCAATGCAAAAGTCACCTTGATAGCATACTAAATTACAAACATCAGTTACACGAACATGTCATAATAGCATAGAATGAAGTTAGGAAGTCTGTTACGGGAAATGCAAACGTCCATCTTGGATAATTGACACCTGATGTAGTGACACTGACAGCAAACAGCTAGCCAGTATACTTACCACAACCATCACTCACACTGTCGTTAGCCAGATGAATGGGAGCTGATAGAAAAGCTCCATAGGAAAACTGCCTTGCCCATCGACTCCACCATCTCAAGGAATAAAACACACAAACGATATTCAGCACTACAGCTCATTTTCAGCAGAGTTTAGTTAGTGCAAAGCAATGCTGCTCTACTCAAAAGGGACATCATATCCCCATTTACTTATGTTAACAAGGTTGGGACCATACAGAAGAGATCTCAAGGTGAATGATATGAATTCATAGAAGTCTGACCTAAAAAATCAGAGTGATAATGAAGTTAGTAGCACAATGGAGTACGGTTAAAATGAACACCTAAGCTGCAGAAATGCCGTATGAGCAGCAAAGAAATCGTTAAAGAAAATCCATAAACTCTGGACTGTACAACACAGTCACTCACATTTGAGGTAAAAAAAACTGTGATGAGCTTCAAACCATAACTGCTCTACTTAAGCTCACAAGTAACAAGCCTGTTATTCCCAGAAATGATACAAAACCAGTAACATATCTTAACACTACAGTCTCTCATTTCAATAGAGAACAGTTAAAAGATGTTTCCCCACTAACGAGACAATCCACCTCACTTACCCAAACTCTCAACTTATAAGCTCTGATGAATAACTTCCCAATAAATTTTTCATGGATGGGTAGGAAACCTTATTTCCAGAGACTCCCACACACTAGTACTGTCATCTTCAACTTTTATCACTATTATAAGTTCTTTAGATGCGTGCTTAGCTTATCTTTGTAGAATGAACATCAGTAACTGCAACGTGAAAATGAAAAAAATTTCTCATGGACCTAACGACATTTTAAACATGCAAGCACAACCTAAATTTTCACAAATGAAGTTTATAAATGAAGCATTAGATGCATTTAAAGAATGCGCTGAAAACCCCGCAAGGCAAACATATAAAATCATTGAGCCCAGATAAAATTTAAAATAGATTTAAACCAAATTGTAGACAAATTGAATGGAAAAATGCAGTCATGGAACACCTGTCAACATGTCACTTGAAAGGTAAATTGATGATATATCATAACCAAGGAACATAAAACGATTCCAGAATAATGTAGCACATCGACGAAGTGAGAAAGAAAGAAATTCACACTACTGAATTGAGTAATTTCTGTTTTGAGATATATTCTCAAACCCCCAAATTAAAACAATTTATTACAGCAAAATTTTCACAGGAATCAAGTGAAATATGACCCAGTTATTTCAACATTGACAAAAATAAAATCAAAAGTGTCAGACATTCATTCCTTCTTTTATGATGAATTGGATTAGTTTGGGGATTTCAGAATACAAAGCTCTCATTGTACATATAACACAAATCTTTCAACAATACAATCACTCACCATCATGATGGTGAGGATGAAGTAGTAAAACCGGATGATGTTCATCATGCAGGGAAGGAGACCGTGCAGTAGCTGCGTCCAGACCAGGACCTGATGGGTGTAGCGCAGGCACTCTCATGTCAGCAGTGGCCAAGGCAGCACTCTGGGCTCCAGGTAAACAGCTTTTCTCTTCAGAAACCTGCACAATGGTAAAATAATTACTTTTTTATACCAACATAGATATATATTCAAATAAATTCAATAAGAATTAAGCTTTAGCCTTTTATTATTTCATTATTATTGATTTAAAACACTATGTCAATTTAAACTTATTCAACACCAAGTTCTGATTAAATATTTTCCTATTAGTCAGCTCACTGTTGAGATAAGTTTTCATGATAAATTTTTGACAGCTATTAAAATCCATAAGTTTGTCATTTTCAGCAGCAGCTGCACATAAAGCTTCCACTCAACTATCTTCTATGCAGTTCTTTCATGCTGTTCATAAATCAGAGCAAGTTAGTCTTTCTCTGCTTGAAAAAGAATAGATTTTGATTGGACTTCCTCTGCTGCTGCACCAGCATATATCTACAATCTTTCAAATGCCAATGTCTTCTAAGAAGCATGAAAAAAATTAAGTTTAATCCCTTGGTAACATTGTCTTTGGAGAGAGCTTTGGCACAAATCTAATGTTTATTATAAACTTATACTTTTCATACTATATATGACAAGGTATTTAAAAGATGGTAAATTAAGTTATATCTTTCTCTTACAATTGTGTTGGTGCATTTGTGCTCACTATTTGTTTTTTTTTCTATCCCACGAAAACAATTATGCCTTGTTCTGTCAGGGAATAATTCTAAGAAACTAATTTATTTTAAATTGGGTATTCTCATTTTATTACAACAAACTAAATTTCCTCATCTTTGTTACTACTTAGAATCAAATTACCATGAAAGAATTAGATGAAATATATTAGGGTATAAATAATTTTATTTTCCCACTATTAATTGTTTTCTCAAATACCTTAAAAAATTTCATACATACCAAATGAACACAAGTCATAGGTTAAAAAAAAAAAAGAAAATTAAACGGATCGGTCTTTTAGGCAATCTTTTAAAATTGGTTCCATTTGTTTGACAAATGCAATCATAAAATATAGGTTAGGCTAACTGACCACAAATATCAGGATTTTATTTTGAATCATTCTGAATTGATCATGAGATTGCAAGTCCTCAAATCAAGAGCAATATCCAAATAAACACAATCTATGGTCAAAAATGAAGTATTCATACTAAGGGTACCATCTGGGATTTTGACCTTTTTCCGTCAGATTCACTTTAAAATTGGTCAGTATATGTATTTTAATTTTTTGAAAGTAAATCTATTTTACTCATGTCATTTTTTCGATTTAGGCCATATTTTTTTTTTTGTTTTTAATAAGAATGAGTTTTATGATACATTTTTATGTACATTTCAAGACGTATCTCCTCATTGAATTTTGATGCTAGAACAAAACCAAAGACAGTTTTAGAATCCTTGAAACATTTCTAACAAAAGTTATCCACTCAATTTGAACATTTTGAAATTTTTTTTTTGTGATATGCAAAACTTTATAGTAACATTTCAAACAATTATTTTTGGGTTTGGATCCATTTAAATTTTTTGGTTTGTCACATTTGAATAATTGAGTCAATAACTTTTGTTAGAAATGTTCCAAAAATTATAAAACTCTCTTTGGTTTTGTTCTAGTATCAAAACTCAATGAGGAGATGCAATTTGAATGGTAGAAATGTATTATTATTCATGAGAGCCCAAAAACAAAATATACTATTGAATTGCAATATCACTGACAATTTATGTACATGAATGCAGTTTCTTTAATCTATTTCTATGTGCAAATCCTGTGCAATATTTGAATTGTAAATTTCAATGTAACATAAGAAATATCGTGCATAAAAACATAGAAATATATTTTATTTGAGTACTCACCATGTACCTCATTTATATAGGCCCGGGACTTTCAAATTTGTTTGCCCGATTCGCTTGAAAATTGGTCAGTATATGTATTTGTTGAACGTAAACCTTTTTGTACCCATGTCATTTTTTCGATTTAGGCCTTATTTTATTATTATTTTTTTTTTCTTACTAAAAATGAGTCGTTTTATACACTTTTATGTATATTTCAAGACGTATCTCCTCATTGAATTTTGATGCTAGAACAAAACCAAAGACAGTTTTAGAATCCTTGGAACATTTCTAACAAAGTTATTTGATTCAATTATTCAAATGTGACATACCAAAAAATTTATACGGATCCAAAACCCAAAAATAATGGTTTGAGATGTTTTTATAAAGTTTCACATTTCACAAAAGCTTTTTTCAAAATGTTCAAATTGAATCGAATAAATTTGTTAGAAATGTTCCAAGAATTCTAAAACTGTCTTTGGTTTTGTTCTAGCATCAAAATTTGACGGTGAGTAATTACGATTTGAATGGATCCTTTTCCGACAAAAAAAAAAACACTCAAATTTTTATGATTTCGGCCCCCTTTTGGACCCTCCCTGTGGGGGATTCTGATGTCCGTAGCGCCATAATATTTCATGGCACAATAACAAATACCCTAAGAATCCTTTTTTGACAAAAAAGTAACATACCCAATTTGATATGATTTCGGCCCCCTTTTGGACCCCCCCTGGGGGGAGTTCTGGTGTCCGTAGCGCCATAATATTTCATGGCACAATAACCCATACCATCAGGTTCCTTTTTCGACAAAAAAAATTTGAGTCAGGGGTGCCGCGGGAGCCCAATTTGGCCTCGGATGGTACCCTTAGAGAAGCATTGAACTTACATAACCACTAATTATCCCTTAATATAAAAACAAGATTCATTGCTCTGAATTATTAATAAAAACTGCCACTTAGATGCTCGGAAATTTTCATTTGATCATCCATTCTGGCTCATTTACTGATGCTATTAAAAAAGCTGCTGAGCACTGTGATCTGGAGGAGCTATCATGTACCTACTGCAATTTTGCACAGCTGTGATCGAATTTTTGAAGCTATCATATAGTGCTTTGGAATTTAGCTTTGTAGCTAATTTTGCGTATGTAATACTTCCCTAGACATTTATTTGACTGAAATTTTCTCTGTACATTTATGGCTTGACGATTATTGTAACATGATGACAGCATAACTTGATGAAAATGTTTAGAACTTCATTTTGCAGACATTATCCTATGAAGATTTTGACAACTTTCAAGTAGAGTACTATTAGAAAAAAGTGGCTACACATGAACTGAATCTGAAAATTGCCCCACATGCAAATTTTCAATTAAACATTACAACATTACTTACAAAGATGTACGTTCCGTATAACATATACACAACAATAAAAGAAGAAACTAACAATACACATTTTTTACCTTCGACAGATGATCTCCGAAGCAAAATCCCATTATGCGCCTGAGAATTGGAAGTTACCAAGCAAAGCGTCGTGTTGTATTGAACAAAACTTTGTTTGGCTTATTGAACAGATTAACAGGGAAAACGCTGAACTATTCAAACTTTACACAGCGAAAAATTACAGGAAACGGGCAACGTTTATGAAGCACGCACGTTTACAAGAAAGTTCATCTGCAATGGCGACGAAGGCGTAGGAGTTCGCTGTCACTAAATTATTGGAACAGAAACAAGTGAAGGGAGTATTTCGCACTTTTAAAGTTTGTTAAAAAATTCTAAAATTGAAACTCAAATAATGCAAGCATTATTTACTTCAAAGGAAATAATCATTTCATTTTAATGTAATAAACAGACATGTAGATGAACTATATTTCGAAACTGAAAAGATATTAGAAAAACACAAAAAACTTTTTTTCTCAGCACGAAAACCAAATTCTACACACCCGCGAATAAAGATTTTATTTTATTTTTGAGCCAATTATTTTCCTTATTTACTCTTGAACTTTAACGTGCTTGTCATAGACGTGTGGTTAAAGGATCGGTCCTTTACCGGCAGGCCGCAACCGAGACGGGACAGAAACGGTTTTCTCGGTTGCGGCCTGAACACTCGCCACTCTTTCGCAATGTGTGAATGTAAACGCAGCTCTAATAAGGTATTTTTCAGCGGTATTAACAGTATCTATGAGCTTTCAGTCTTCGTTTCAGGAGTTAAATATCCATAAGGGTAAATTATAATTTTTACTTCTCTCAATGGTACATCAACCCTTGACACAGCTAAGGTTTAGGTATCAAGGTTTGTGTATCAATTCAAAAGACCTGTAGTGAACCATCAGCACACGTAGCCATGCCTGACGAAATTTTAATTTCACATTTAAATTTCATGTTT
>JACJUY010006998.1:20751-41758 GCA_014220935.1 Platorchestia sp. MABIK
GTTCTGGTGTTCATAGCGCCATAATATTTCATGGCACAATAACCCATACCATAAGTATCCTTTTTCGACAAAAAAAAAATTTGAGTCAGGGGTGCCGCAGGGGCCCAATTTGGCCTCGGATGGTACCCTTAAACTTGAAAATAACCACACCTGAACTTTATAGTTCGTCCAGTGTAGAAACTTTATGGCAGGAAGAGTTGTCAAGGTTAAGGCTAAAGGCAAGTATTACCGGACTTTCAAGAAAACAGTAAGAGAGAAGATGGAGCTCAAAATAGGGAAGTTATAGATCCTCCTGTAACAGCTAGAGCTCTCATCCCAGATTTAAATAAGTAAGGTAAGTTGAGGGTACCATCTGGGATTTTGACCTTTTTTCGTCCAATTTGCTTGAAAATTGGTCAGTATATGTATTTTTTGAAAGTAAATCGTTTTAACTTGTCATTTTTTCAATTTAGGCCTTACTTTTTTTATTTTCTATGAAAAATGAGTTTTTTCATACATTTTTATGTATATTTCAAATTGTATTAACTCATTGAGTTTTGATGCTAGAACAAAACCAAAGACAGTTTTAGAATCCTTAGAACATTTCTAACAAAAGTTATTGAGTCAATTTTCAAATTTTGAAATAATTTTTTTGTGATATGCAAAACTTTATAATAACATTTCAAACAATAATGTCATTATAAAGTTTCGCATATAACAAAATTTTTATTTCAAAATGTTCAAATTGAAATGAATATTTTTGTTAGAAATGTTCCAAGGATTCTAAAACTGTCTTTGGTTTTGTTCTAGCATCAATATTCAATGAGTAGTTACGATTTGAATGGATCCTTTTCCGACAAAAAAACAAATAACTCAATTTTTTATGATTTTGGCCCCCTTTTGGACTTCCTCTGGGGGGGTTCTGGTGTCCGTAGCACCATAATATTTCATGGCACAATAACCCATACCCTAAGGATCCTATTTTGACCAATAAAGAAACATACTCAATTTTTTATGATTTTGGCCCCCTTTTGGACCCCCCCCTGGGGGGGGGGGGGGNGGTTTTTGTGATATGCAAAACTTTATAGTAACATTTCAAACAATTATTTTTGGGTTTGGATCCATTTTAATTTTTTGGTTTGTCACATTTGAATAATTGAGTCAATAACTTTTGTTAGAAATGTTCCAAGAATTCTAAAACTGTCTTTGGTTTTGTTCTAGCATCAAAACTCAATGAAGAGATACAATTTGAATGGTAGAATTATATTATTATTCATGAGAGCCCAAAAACAAAATATACTATTGAATTGCAATATCACTGACAATTTATGTACATGAATGCAGTTTCTTTGATCTATTTCTATGTGCAAATAATATGCAATATTTTAATTGTAAATTTCAATGTGACATAAGAAATATCATGCATAAAAACATATAGAAATATATTTTATTTGAGTACTCACCATGTACCTCATTTATATAGCCCCGGGATTTTTGCCTTTGTTTGTCTGATTCGCTTGAAAATTGGTCAGTATGTGTATTTTTTGAAAGCAAACCTTTTTGTGCCCAAGTCATTTTTTCGATTTAGGCCTTATTTTTTTTTATTTTTTTTTCTTACTAAAAATGAGTCGTTTTATACACTTTTATGTAAATTTCAAGACGTATCTCCTCATTGAATTTTGATGCTAGAACAAAACCAAAGACAGTTTTAGAATCCTTGAAACATTTCTAACAAAGTTATTTGATTCAATTATTCAAATGTGACAGACCAAAAAATTTATATGGATCCAAAACCCAAAAATAATGGTTTGAGATGTTATAAATTTTCGCATTTCACAAAAGTTTTTTTTTAAATGTTCAAATTGAATCAAATAACTTTGTAAGAACTGTTCCAAGGATTCTAAAATTGTCTTTGGTTTTGTTCTAGCATCAAAATTTGATGAGTAGTTACGATTTGAATGGATCCTTTCCCGACACAAAAAAGAAACACACTCAATTTTTTATGATTTCGGCCCCTTTTTGGATCCCCCTGGGAGGGGGGTTCTGGTGTCCGTAGCGCCATAATATTTAATGGCACAATAACAAATACCCTAAGAATCCTTTTTTGACAAAAAAGAAACATACCCAATTTTTTATGATTTCGGCCCCCTTTTGGACCCCCCCTGTGGGGGGGTTCTGGTGTCCGTAGCGCCATAATATTTCATGGCACATTAACCCATACCATAAGGAATTTTTTTTGACAAAAAAAAATTTGAGTCAGGGGTGCCGCTGGGACCCCATTTTGCATCAGATAGTACCCTTAAGGTAAGGTAAGTTGAGTTTGTCGCCAAGGCAACCTTTAACCCTTTAGCGGGCACACCTAGAAATACTTGAGAAATCAAAAATTCCTTTTAGGGTCAGAAACTACACACATACCTAAGACACTTTCATTTGTAAACATTTTTTCATTTGAGGCAATAATTACATGCTATAAGGAAAATGTATTGAGAGTACTCAAAGGGTAACCTAAGAGAATCAGGGGCACAGTGGGTAAAATCAGTTCTTGTAGGGTAGCTGATGACCTCCGTCTTCCACGTCCTCTGGGCACATCCTTCTAGGCTCTCCTTGCCTTCTTGGGAGCTGGTGCAGTTGCTTACTCTTCATCTTCACTGTCACCGCTGTCTTCCTCTTTCATTGGCTGTAGCCTGACTTTGATCGCAGCACCTATTGAAAATAAAAAGATGCCAAGTAGTCAAACTAAGTACAAAGGTAAGTACATAGTTCTATAGAAAAAGTTAGTAGTACAGAGGTAAGTGAAAGGTGAATGCGTAGAAGGTAAGTATGAACAACTAAGGTAATTACAATGTGGGCTGAACGCTGAATAAACACGGAAGCTGAATGAACACGGAAAAATGAAACGAGGAAATACATACCTATCACAATAAAACACTTGTCCTTTTAAAAAATGACCACAAAACATGGTAAGTAAATAGAACAACGGTAAATAAATTGCAATTGTGTAAAAGGAAAGTATAAATGACTAATGTAATCACAATGTGGTAAGTAAATTGCCATGGATAAGTTATGCAAGCTGAATAACCATAGTAATAATGAAATGAGGAAGTACAGGCCTACCGCAATACAACGCTTGCCCCTTTAAAAAAAAACTGCAAAATAAACACTGGCACCCTATAAATCACATGATAGACTAGTCTTTTTAAAAATGGCTGGAAAGCAATTACTGCCGCCATTTTTAAGGCCACATTTTTAAATGACTCACAGCAGAACATGGGTTTGATCGTGCATTTTCATTACGTCTCTAGCTTACAAATTAAATGCTAATGACATCACAGCACATGGCACCAAAAGAAACACTCCTGCTCTTTAAAACATTAGTATCATTGGTTACCTGATGTTTTGAGAGAAAGATCATCTGGGAGGTTTAGTAGAAGTCAGGGTCTGTCATCGTCAAAGCCGTCATCCAGACTGTTATCCTTCAGCTAAATGTCGCTGTCATCACAGCTAGGGGGAACCAGGAAGGGGCTGCACTTGGCTTTTTGATACTGGGCCAGCTGTTTGGTGCTTCTCCTGAGCGCAGAGTAGAAGTACCCATGCTGAAATGATGCAGCATGATATAAATATCTAAAAACACTGAAATAATGCACGATTACCTTCATTAAAAGCAACGTTTAGGTCATCAAATAAGATGCCTATAGCAGGCAAAAAGTGACACGCGGGACTTTTATGGTTCCCCGTAAGCCGGGCAAAGAGTCCCGCATGGGACTCACATGGTTCTCCGTAAGTCGGGCAAAATTCCTGAGCGGGACTCACACTTTGGTAATCATCATTTTACACCAATTTCTTTTCACAATATACACTTCACACACATATCACATTGTACCACATTTATCTGGCTATGTGGTATTAGATTTTCATACACCTACCTCCATAATTGCGGGCGTAGACGACGTGTATGAAGGAGCAACTCGACGCATTGCTGACTCGAATCGTGCCTGAACAGAGACTACTTGCTTCTTCCAGCTCTGGCAAAGCTTCTGCATGGGCTAGCAAGCTCTGACTTGTCCAAAATGATAGCAAAGGAGTTCCCTCATTGGTTGAAACAAACTCACGTCATCAAACTATTGCACAATGTTTGTTTAAAAATACCAAATTAAGTATCCCGTACGGGCTACTTGCCCGCTAAAGAGTTAAGTAAATGTAAGAAAGAATTTAAACAAAAGCCGGCAATACAAATAATCAAACACTCACGCAAGTACACAAAGATAAAGAAAAAGAGGAAAGATGCCAAGTTAATAGACAGACGAGACGGCGGTGACCTGTAGAGCAGGGGCCCAAGATCGCTCCTGGTGATGGCGCAAACCGTGTTGAGCACATGACGGTGTAGTTTGTCACTACGCTCAACAGTAGATTCAAAAGACACATCGCAAAGACGTTAACACTGGCCTTTGTGGCCAATGGTTCAAGAAGAATCTGGATCGAAATAATCGAGTTCAAAGGTAGCAGTTCAAATAAATTATGTGAAGGGAGTCAGTTCAAATAAATCTCTACTTGTCCCAGCCCCGCTATCTCTGACCTTACTACCGGGCCCTGCAGCTGGAGCAGCTAAAGTACTGGAGGTAAAGCGCCTCTCGGGTAACCCTAGAGAGGTTGTGAGGGAAATCCTCACAGAAACTTGTAATGATCATTCGAGTGCATTACAGCCGTCAAAACGGAGAGTCCATTGTAGTCTTCCCCTCATGTCGGAGAGACCATGTGGGATCTTCCCTTCAAAACTATTTTTCCTGCACTTGAAAGAATAGAATTGCAGTAAGTAACCCATCGCTATAACTTGGTAAATACTCATTTGTGACGGAAAGTGCATAGAAGAAAAATTGTTTATTTCAATCTAATTATAATATTCAAGTATCAAAAATTGGAAAATCAAGGATTGTCCTCTCCTTTACAATTAACTATGTAATTACTATATTATATCATCATTGGATAAATTAAAAGCCTACTGAATAGCAAATGGCCTCAAAATTTTTGATGGTGTTTGATATGATAGAACTAAGTCATATTAGTGTTCCATATTTCCATGAAAGTTTTTCAATGCAGATATTCTGCAAACATGATGCAAGCTAAAATACTTGGTCACTCCAACTATCACATTTTCTTTCTGTTGTCAGAATTCTGTTTAATTGGAAAAAAACATTTAAAAAAGCTTATCCCAAATTTAGTATACAACCAAAAAGTTCAAAAGGAAAATATTCATTGCATTACTAGACCGTCTATTTCTATATCTTACACATCTTGCCACAGCTAATATATCAAACGACTTCAATTAGCAAATATTTTTGGATGAAAAACCACATTTCATGGGGATTGTAGTTTATATTAAGTTTATGTGAAAAATTGTATCATTCATCAAATAACTGCTATCTTTCAAAAAGTTGTTTTTGTGAAGATGTAATGGTGAGTATTTGTACTATAGCTTACACAGAAGGATTTGTACTTTAGCTTACACAGAGATGTGGCTAGAAAAGCATGTTTTTTTCATAGAATAGGCAATACATCAAACATGACCAAAAAAAGTGGATATTATTTTTAAAACATTTTGTTTTAAAATATCTCAGCATGGAGAAAAGCCACATTACAATAATCGTTTCCACGTCGAATCATACAGCAAAACAGCATATTCCTTAATTCATAGTTTTGGATGGTTGTAGGACATTTTTCATTTTCTGTGTTTTCATGTTTTGATATTTCATTTATTTTACAATGCATGTCTCACTTTCAGCTCCCCAAACAATGTGTTTTAATAATATACCTTTACTGGTGGTTATAGAGGAGCGTTTTCTGCTAATTTGATGTAGTGTCTTGAATTTACATTGGAAGAGGTTTGGCAAAACTGTGAGTCTGACTGAAATTTGGAAACACTGTAAGTTGTTTACTTTGTTGTTATTATCAGTCCACAGCACATGTCCATGTTGTGGTGTTGCATTTTTAGTATTGTGAGTGACTCTGAGTAAAAGCCACAATGCCAGGGAGAAAGAAGACTCCAGTTGCAAAATTATTCAAAGATGTCCCTAATGAAAGGAAAGTGGCAAAAGTGAAATGCCTATTCTGCTTGACAGGTGGATGCGAGGCAGGAAATCCAAGATATTGCAAAACAACTACCTGACATGGATGCAATCCAAATAGTGGCAGAGTTGGCAGATTACAGGTCCAAAACAAACTTGTTTTCAAATTTATTTATTCAGAGTACTAGACACAAGACTTTGCCATCTAGTTGGTGGAACGGTTTCTGTTGCTTAAGTCAGCTGAGCCATGTTGCCTCAAATATTATACAACCACCCCCCTCCAGTGTATCTGTTGAGCAATTCTTTAGCAGACATGCATTAGTACATTCTGAAAAAATAAATTGTTTGACCACAGGCACAGTCAGAGCTGCCATGTTAGTGTTTATTGAGCAAAACTTGGCACTGGGTAACATGGACGATGCCCATGAATGTCTTTACCACGCACCTCCTGCTTTTATCCACCACTACAATCACAGCCATCAACCAGCAGTGATTCTTCCGTTTCAATCAATATTGCTACTTCCCAGCTTGAGTCAAACGACTCAGAAACGGAAGATTCTGAAGATTCAATTGATGAACTGTCCAGCCCTGGCAGCCAGCCCCAGATTTCCCAATCTAATATAAAAGAGAACACTTTTGGAAGATCTGTTACTACTTGTTTAGGGGAAAATGTGTTTTCAAGGAAAAGAGTGAAAAATTTATTTCTTTTATGAACATTGAATTAATGTTCTGGACAGTATGAATAGATTTTCCATGTGAGAAGGTATCCTTGTTGATTTATATTTATTTCTAATGTAATTTATATATTATATATATATATATATATATATAATGAGTCTCTGAGACCTTCCTCTTCAGTTCTTGGAAAGTCTCAAAGATTCATTATGGCCTGAAACAAAACAAGAATTGATAATAATTGAATTCAGCTAACCTAACTTTAAGCTAACCTTAACATCAAAAGGAAACCATTCCTTAAAAGTAATGGCAGATAACCCACAAGTACCTAGAGGAGTCTTAAGAGAAACAGCAGGAGCCACAGAGCTTAGATTGATGGCATCAGAATTGAAAGCTTACTATATATACTATGGCTGATTTTTAGATACTTTACTAATTTAGATGTCTGCAAATAAAACAAAAAACATTTAAAAAAAAAATGCCAAAACATTTTTTGTATCACTGAGCTTAACATAACAGATATCCTAAGGCACTTCATACTCATAATTTAAATAGAGCATCATAAAGAGAATCATTCCCAATAAGTTGACCAAAATGCCCACTGCCAATTGGAAAGTATGAATCATGCGTTGACTGTGCCATTTTGGCCCTTGATACCTAATATTTAATTCCAGGTTACAACACTTGTTCAGAAAATCCTGGTTTTCCCAACCATGCTGATAGAATAATTGCTCATACTGAGTATAATACAGTTTTATAAAGCAAATGCATGCAATCCAAAATAATGTGTAAATGTTGCTGCAATCCAATGAAAAATTGGGATTTAGAGTGAAAGTAGCTGATTGCGTGTTGCATCTATTATAATGCAAGCAAGCTGTTCGACTCATATTTGCATGGCAGAACGAGTATTATATTTGGCATTTATCTGGTGAGATGGTTTTCTGTCTTGAACTTGCTTGCAATGCCATTATTCCCTATTGGAAATACTGGAATTCATTCTGTTCTATTTACTGTACAGGAAAAAATGACAATTTATTATTAATATTGTTTTTATAGAAAAACCGTAATTGTAAAGTCAAAAATTTTTCATTGCTATTCATATAATATGAGACTCAATTAGTTCATGATTGAACACAGCAGGGAGTGAAATGCAACGTCCACTCTACTCAAGTTCTTTCTTTTTTCAAAGAATGGAAAGCTTCATAAAATAACTTACGACTTGTTTTCCATACAAACTGTTCAAATACTATTGGTCAAATTCCAAAGTTACAGCCCATTAGTATTTTAAGATACTTGAGTGTTACAAAAATTTGCTTGACTCCTACTGGTAGTTCAATATTGCCATTGAGCTAGACATGATAAAATTACCTGATATTCTTTCTTGGCTAAGATTACAAATGATATTATCCACTATATTTCAACACATAATGTGTGATCATCAATTCCAAGATTAAGAGTTGGTTATAAAAACAATGCAACCTGATAAAAAATAGGTGGTCTAGTATTTATAAAATGAAACTCAATGATAGAATCATTGCATTGGTAAAACATGTTTTATCAACAGATAATCTAAGGTAAAATTGTGTAAAAATTTATACTAGCAATTGTTAAATTAATAGTTCTGGTAATTTTGTTAACATTAACTGCAAATTGAAATATGATTTCATACAAGATTAGAGGAAACAAATTTTTTTCAAATCAGAATAGAGAGTATATAGTATTTCAAACATTGAAACGGTTAGAATTTTGAGCTAAAAACACAATTTCTGTGTGCTAAAATATCTCTTAATTTTCTCCACTTTTAATGAATACTTAAAGTTTTAGCCTCTGCTGGTGCAACATGTTAATGTTCAGAGTTAATTTTTAGCTTCTGCCAATACCCTTGTTTTCATGAATAAGCTAATGAGTTGTATTAGTTTTAAAAATAGATGGTATTTCAAAAATAACTAGAAGATACCTGATATAATCTACCTTCAAGTTGCTCAGGAGGTTTTGAAGTATCCTGAGATCTGTTGTGAAGCAGCTAACAATGGCTAACTTTATGAAACCAGTTGTAGGAGGTCTCTATAAATAAGGAATACTCAGTAAACTGAATGTCAAATTTTCTGTTTTTGGAATGAGAATAAGAAAAAAAGTAAATGGATTGTTTTGCAAGCTCATTCTGTGAAGTAAAATCATTTTGTTTTCATTGGTATTATAGAATGCTGTTCTTGGTATGGAATAACCTGAACACCTACAAATGAAGTGCAAGCAAGGCATGAGTACTTATGCAATATTCTAACTGTTCTGTATTCATGCTGGAATGCATGCAGGAAATATACCTTGAATTTTAATGTAAAGATATAGTGCAGTTAAATGTTTTTATAGATTATAATTTATGGTAAGGGTTGATCTGACAAAAGCTGCTCTTTTTCTAGGGTTCATGGATAAATTTTTTCATGGATGTAAAGTTTTATTTACACCTCAAAAGGGTGAGATATGTTTCAAATATTTATATATGAGATGCTTCTGCCAAGTTCTTTTTGTTGTTAAAGTGTTCAGAGATTGTTGTGTTGTCACTTCTGAAATTCATAGGTTCATGTGGTAACTAAAATTAGTTCTTAAAAATTTTGTATCATCAATTAATTCTGAATGTCTTTGTGTAATAGTGCTCTTCTATTTCCAGAAAAAAACATAGGCTACTGTGAAATGTAGAATAAATTAAGTTTGATTGAAAGGTTTCTTGAGTAATAAATTTTACTTGCACAACTGAAATGAGAGCAAAATTTTATTAATCGTGGTTTTAAATTTGATTGGCCAACAAGATGTCTGTAGAAGACGACTTTTTCAATTACACAGCATTATGTGGAGTACCGACTTTGGAGATATGGAATCCTCACACACGCTCTTTTGGAGTTTGCTTCCAAAAATTGTGCCTGAACACCCCAGTGTTTGCACTTTTGGCTGTAGTGTCAGCATTTTTCATCGGCAAGCAGTCACCTATTGTTTTGCGCAACCGGGAAGACTCCATTTTCATTTACTGCAGGATGGCTGTGTCCTGTGCAATGATTCTCCTGTGTGTGCTGGTGGAACCCGTCACTCTAGTCTATAAGGCTGACGCCAAGATTTATTGGGTTGACATTGTATCCTACGGAGTTCAGGCAAGTGTTGCCTCTGTTTCTTATATATGACAATGAAAATTTTTTTATTCAAAAATTAGTGTAGTTTCTTGTGTCACACTTGTTGGATTTTTTCTGCAGGCTTTCTTGTTATATAAGGAAATTGGATCACTAGTACATGCATGAGTGATTGGCATAATTTATTTTTATGTCAAAATAATACTATTGATCATTATTGATTTCTAATGTTGCTGGTATTATTGGATAATAAAAGCTTAACATTGGCCAATAATATTGCTTTGAAAATAGCTCAGTTTGTTTGTGGAATGGCTCAAGATCATGTAACTCTTAATTTTTTAAAATTAATCATAATATGTAAGCGTAGTGTGATTGATATGAAAAGATTACTGTTTTGATGCTTGAATAGGTTTTTCAAGTTTTTACAGCCTGAGCAGTCTCATAAGACTTTTAACTTGGCTTTAACTATTTTGATTGATTTTTGGCAGCTTTCCATTTCCTTATGATCATTGTATTTGTGGGCTTAATAGTTTCTTTTATTGATGACTACTGGCACTATGTTAGTCTCAATGTAAATATAAGGTAGCATCTATGCATTTTATTGGGATAATGAGGGACTTTGTATTAGCACTTCAAGTTTGAAAGTGGAACTCCACTTTTTAATGGATGAGACTTACACAATTTTTTAGGTTTTAACCTTGCCCTACTAGGCAGGCAAACTTGTTACCAATGCTCTCTTTGTGTACTGAACCATAAACCAGAATTCCTAGGAATGAGGTCTCTTGCTTGTCCTACCTTTGTTATGAGAGTTTTCATCAAAATTCTTAATCAGGTGGCATCGCCCAACCTGGTTTAGCAACTTGATAAATTTGTTCACATGTTTATCTGTAATGGTTTTAAAAGGGCTAATGTTTATTATTCACCTTTGCTGTAACTGGCTGATATATGGTCTTGAATCTATAAAACACCTGCAGCGTAGGGGCTTGTGATTTTTATGAGCACTCCTGTTTAGTCATATTTTTATGAGTACTCATGCTTATTCCTAATAATTTTTGACATAGGGTTTGGCATGGACGGTTCACCTCTGCTACCTGATGACTCTAAGGACTCACACCATTGGTACGACCATGCGAGGCTCAGTGTGCGTGCTGGTGGTGTGGTCCATGAGTGTGATCACAGCAGCTCTCTTCACACACACCTGCTTCAGCAAGGCCAGCTATGCCTGGCCTCCAGAGCTGCGTGCAGTCATGCAAGCCATCGCGGTGTGCCACCTTACTTTACAGGTAAGAACTTAGATCTAGTCAGAATGCTGTCTAGTTTGTGGTTTGCCTTAGCTTATCATTCTCTTGTGGTGGGATCTTTTATTTCCTTGCCTCAAATCAGCCAGGCTTATGTAGTGTATCAGTTTATCATACTTGACAAATGAAATCTTTTATTTCCTTGCTCCATATCAGTGAAGCATTGTTTATTTCATTAGGGTCATTAGCTTATCATTCTTTACAAGTCCATTCATTTATTTGCATGTTGTATTTCTCTTCAGCATACACAACACTCATGAATTGGCTTGTCATTCTTTACTAGGGATGTTTTGATTAATTGCTTCATGTGTTTGTGAAGCTCTATTTCTATGCTCGTATAGTACATTTGTTTTGTTTGTGCAGCTCCGTATTTTCTGTTTATGAATAGTTTATTCATACCAAAGTGAATGAAAATGATGTAAAGCTTGATGTAACCTCTTTTTGCTCACTCATTTTGACTTCTTTCTATGCTCCTTATGATAAATCACAACATTCTCTTGATTTCCATGCTGTGTGAGTTTATGTCATAATAATATTCAGTTATGATCTTGACTCTAATTTTATTCAAGGAACTTGTATCTTGTGAATTTATAGGATATTTATGTTATTTAACTGTGTGTTAAAACCCACACATTTTATGAAATCCATGGTTCCACTCATATTACACTCACATGAGAAGTATTCAGCTGTGTGATGTGGATAGTTTTTGTTTATTTTTCCCATATATTAGCATAATTATAATTATGCATGTTTACTTTACAGATGTTATACTGCCTGTGCCTGTTCCGACAAGGAGGCGAAATTCTGCGATCTGATGGAAGCCTTTACAGAGGAATAAGCTCGGACAGAGTGATACAACAGCAGCAACAACAAGGCACAGCTTCGGGCTACACTCGGTTTGTTGCGCGTTGCCCCCAACTATCTTTGACATAAGCTTTGAGTGGTACAACACTGAAAGGGAAATTCAGATTTTGATTTATTTGTTTTCACATAGAGCTGTGTTGTTAATGTGAGAAGTCTTAATTTTATCAGCAATTGAAGTTCTTCAAAGCTTGCTGTGTTCATTAGTGTCATACCCTGAAAGGTCTTCTTCACCGGAGGGCGTGCTATTAGAGATCAATTATGAAGAGCTACTTGATTCAAAGTGATCAGAATTTGAGCTCACCTCTGCACTTCCTGAGCTAGACAACCCAAGCTCGGCACCCAGACCAATAAGGGCCGTATGGCATCACCCGCCAAATCCAACCAACATGCGCTGTTGCCCACTCATTAAAAGCCAAAAAAAGTGTGCAGTATGGCATCAAAATACCAAACAACTCGACAAAACCTCTGACTTGAGATTTAACCCAAAAGCACCTCTGTCAAATAACAAGCAAGCTTCCTCTTGAAGGCTCATGTTTAAAGCAAAATCAATCACTTCATGACATGTATGAAATAGTTTTGGTTATGTGTGAGTGAAATCTACAGTGAATTAAATGAATCTTATGCTGAAATGCTGTTTTTTCTGCCTATGAGTAGGATTTTTACATGGTAGCAGCAAAAGCAGCGAGTGGAATTTATTGAATTTTAATTAAACTACCATTAAAAGGTAGTAAGATGTTAATAGCCGTTTGTTTTATTGCTTTTTCACGGTTGGTAAAACAATTAAGATGCATCCACTTCAGTACTATTATGGTCTCTCGTACATTCTATGGAATTACCATACGTCTTCTTCATAAAACTGTATCCTGGATAGCATCAGCTTACCTCAACCTTGTCATGCCCTTATCTTATTCTTCAAGATGTGGTCTCTCACCTCTAGGTCTGATGATCTTTCTGTTCATAAACCTTTCCTTGTATCTATGTTTATCAGCTTTGGTTAAATAGCATTATTGGGTGACCTTCACTGTAGGAAAATGCTTTCTGGTATTTTAAGGAGTTGCTAACCTCAAAAAAAGTAACTGCTATAATGCCCCACATCTCAGTTTAGTTACTGCTACCATTGAGTGAGAATGTCTCATTTTGTTTTAGATTCCATGAGGTGGCAACGCCATACCACTTGGGGGCAGCGGAGGCCAACGTGAGCTGGCTGTCGTACCTGAGCCTGCACTGGGTGGGCGCCCTCATGGAGAAGGGCTCCGTAGGATTGCTGCGATCTGTGGACGACTTGCACACGCTGCCTCATGATCTTCGCACTCAACAGGTACCAACTTCAAACAGTTCATTTAAAATAAATTTCACGTCTGAATTGTAGCTCTGACTTGAAAAATGTTCTTTGTAATAACAACAATGGATTAATTCTCTTATAATTTTACCTCTCCAAGGTATCAAACGCAGTACGTTAATTTTTTATAAATTTTACCTAGTAGGTATCATACGCAGTGCTTTAATTTTCTTATAATTTTACCTCGTAGGTATCATACACAGTGCTTTAATTTAATTATAATTTTACCTTCTAGGTATCAAGCGCAGTGAATTAATTTTCTTACAATTTTACCTCTCAAAGGTGTCGTACGCAGTGCGGCGCTACACTTTGCTGTCTCGACCGCTGCCAGACGATGAGCGCGAGCCTCATGCGTTCAACCACCACGACTTTCCGTCTCAGTCCACTGTGATCAACATGGTTCGCGCCAGTGATGCCGACGTCAGCTCCGTGCCCCAAACTTTTGACGCTGCTGGTGCTGCTGGGCCTGAACCTTGCGTGTCATTTGCACCAAGGTATGAGTGTGAAGCAAGGCCAAAATGTATGGGAAGCGTGCATCTTCTTCTTTCTTCTGTGTTTGTAGGATTGTGGTGTAAGTCAGCGAATGTCTTCAGTTGTCTTCAAAGTTGAGGATGTTTTTTGCAAATATTTTTGAGCTTGAAATTTGTTGGTGAAAACATTTTTCACAAAAGCAAAATTGATCCAATATCAGTTGAAAACATTTCTTTAAAATACTTGCTCTAGAAATAATGGAGAAATATCTCTGTAAACCATATAGAGACTGTACTAGATGAAAAGCACGTGTCTTAATCTAGCAAGTTTGACCAAGAAGAATACAAATTTTTCCTTCTCCCTCTATCATAGTGAAAGACTTCAGTGTTCTAAATTGAGAAATGAAGATGAGTTTTCATCTATGTTATTACTAAAATTAGAGTGTTTCATTTTGCTTGCTGTTGCTCCTGAAAGTAGAGTGAATGGTGACAAGAATGCAAGCAAACAAGTAAGCTAGCTCATGTAGAAACCAACAAGATTCATAAGTACAAAGGTACAGTGTCATTTAGATACTCTCTGGAGTGGAAAACATTTGTCCCCCTGAAACAAGTGGTAGACTCCATCTATAAGTATTATGGCTATCAAATCGTAACTTCCAGCGACTTCCCTGATGGGAGTGGAGCGCCATCCCCTGCGGTGGAAAACGAGTCTTCTCCAGACTCAGTGATGCCAGAAGCTCCAGCTGCCATACTGAGACCGGTGAAGGCGAGCAAGGAAACAGCGCAGAAGTTCTCCCTGCTGCGATGCCTGCACGCACTCTTTGGCAAGGAGTTCTACAGCATAGGGCTGCTGAAGCTGGCGTCCGACTCGTGCGGCTTTGCGGGGCCGCTGCTGCTGCATGAGCTGGTCACCTATGTCGACTCCAAGGACCAGGCGCTCTGGGTTGGCCTGGCCTACTCCTTCGGGCTCTGTTTTTCTGCTCTTGTTGGTACGTGCTCTAGCATTGGTTTTGCAATCTTGTGAAAACCTCATTTTTTCTTTTCTTTCTTTCTTTTCCTTTCTTTCTTTCCTTTCTTTCTTTCCTTTCTTTCTTTCCTTTCTTTCTTTCCTTTCTTTCTTTCCTTTCTTTTTCTTTCTTTTTCTTTTTTTCTTTGTTTTTCTGTATATTTTTCTGTGTTCTTCTTGTTGTGTTTTGACACTTGGAAGGGTAATGTGTTGATGTTTACATGGTCTGTTCTTAGTATCTTGATATTCTTTCTGATACTTGGAAATTAGTTAGGTACTTTTTCTTATTGTAGTCTGTATTCAATATTAATAGCTTTTATCGCCTGCCTACTCCTGTCCTTGTGTGTCATGCGTTCAACAGTTCTCCATTGGAAAATTAATGTACACTGTCAAGCAAATCCATATTGTGCGTACAATAGTTGGAAATGATGTGTTGCAGTAAGTAATTTCCTTCACTTTGCAAATTGTCATGTTATAAGCAGTTCAAATTCCAAGTAGCCATCTGGGGCCTGATTTTAGAAGATTTTACATTTTTTACATTCTTTCATCTTTACAGCTAATAACGTATTTTCTCCAGTCAACTGTTAGTATCGGATTAATCAGCTTTATAACAACAAAATTATTTAACTCATGTGCGAAATATTACGGTAATTTCCCTTAAATTATCATTCATGAAACCCAGTAAGGTGTGAACTTTTCATTGAGGTATATAAAATATAAGAACGATGCCAGTGATTCCTAAATGTTATTTAGAAATGACGGTGGCCGATATAGGTTAGAATAAGTTTTTTTTAGTTTATGCTGGGTAATAGTTCAGGGATAATTAAAACAGATTAGGATTTATTGTAACGATAGGTCAAGTTACTCAAGTTAACAAATAATTGTAAGTATTTTCTCAGACTTAGGTTAGGGTAAGTTAGGTAAGCTTAGGATAACTTCCAACAGTTTAGGATTGGTTCAGTTTTGGTAGGGCTGATTTGGTTAGTTTAAAATACGTTCAGATAGGCTAGGTTAAGATGGAATGGTTAGATTAGGCTTGGTTTGATTTGGGTTAGTTATTTCTGGTGAAAATTAGCTGTGCATTTTTTCACGGTCCCATTTAGGTAAGATTATGCTCGTTTCTTGCCGTCCATTTTGGCAAGGGTATAACTCATTTCTGCAATAACTAACGAAAATACACGCTGTGTGTGAAAGTTACCAGAAATACATGTTTTGTGATTGGCAGCTATCATAAGTACGTGGAGTATGAATGGTAACTACCAGAAATATAAAATGGATGAGAAGTAACTACAGAAATACATGATCCGTGAGTGGAAACCACAAGAAATATTTGATGTTTGAATAGTAACGCTCAGAAACACATGGTGTGTGGGTAGTAACTACGAGTATAATATACTGTATGAGTGATATCTTTGAGAATGACAAGGTGTACGGGGTGTAACTAGCAGAACTAAGAAAGAAGTTGTTTTTCAGGCTCGTTGTGCAGCGTGCACTTCAACTACTGCATGGCGCGCCTCAACATTAAAGTGCGAGCTGCTGTCGTCACGTCAGTCTACAGGAAAATCCAGCTCCTCAGCCTCGCTCAGTCCAGTCACTTCAAGCAAGGTGCGCTGGTGTGTGTGGGGTCGCGAGAGTGGAGTGTGGAGATGAGAGTTGGTGCGAGGGTGTGATTGTGTGTGGAGATGATATTTGGTGTTAGGGTGTGAGTGTGTGTGGGGGTTAGACCACGTTTGGCAACAACCTTGTTTTGGTTCGAGAAATGCGGCTCGCTTCAATTTTGTTGGGCTTTTTCGAGGTTAAATATTTATACATTGATTTGAAACTTTCTAAAATTCTTGATAACGTGACTGATCAGTACCATCTGGGTGAGCAGGAACTGAATTCTTATGAAAATAATTGAAATCACTGGGAGCATTAGAAGCATTAAAGCTTTGAGAAACGTGGGTATTTCTTTCTCACACAAGAAAGGTATAAAAGTTTACAAGCTCTTGATTCGCGTAAATTTTTCAAATCGTGTGGAAAATGGTAGAAAATAATTAGCAAACTCTAGGCAAGTGACTAAAAATTATGCCTTATTTAGCGTAATAACAAGACAATAAATGAATGTCATATCTAATGTTCAAATGTCTTTTACGAGTTCAGTATCCACTTCTATCCACCATGGTACTGGAAAAACTGTGGAAGGTAATTCAACAATAACAAAGAAAGCAACCACCAAAACAGTTTGCAAGAGGTTTCTGCACACTTTGTGTAGCTTTAATGCATGCCCAAGAAGTTCTCGTTTATTGAAACTGATATTTTTCATATTAATTTTTCTATGGTGGTGTGTGCGAGTTGGGCTGGAGGCTGATGACACCCAAGCGCTTGTATAAATATATAGGCACTTGAGACGAGAAAATGTCTCGTAATTTCCTAATGTAGAACATTTACCAAAAGAATTTTCAAACTTATAACTTAGTAATGAAAGAGATTTCACATTTGAAACTTGATGGCGACAAACTTTTACAAAACATGAATATGAAGATAGAGTTTCTTGAGTTTTCTAATTGATTTAAATTTATTTTTCTGCTTAGAGGATCAAAATGACTTTGAAAATCAAAGAATCCCCGAGAACCACTGTGATGTTAAATTTTTTGTGTTCTATTAGGCTCTTTAAGTGAGTTTTTAATGATTAGGTGACTGCACCTAGGTTAGACTAGGTGCAGGGATTAAGCAGTGCGTGTGTGAATGGTAGATCCATCAATGGATCGATGCTACACTTCTCCGGAGTGCTATCAGAAAGTTCACGGACCAAGAATAATTTTTTTTTTACTCACCAGGGGCAGCTATGGCTTGCATTTTATTCAAGGTAGTCTTTGTGCATATCGATGCAACAAGTCCAATATTTTTCCATCCACAGAAGGGGTTGAAAGATTTTTCTTGGGTGCTGTGAGCACGTCCTGCATTTTTTTGTGAATGTCATGTACTCTGTCAAAATGGTAATCTGTCACGTGAGTTTTCTTTTTTTTTGGGAACAGAGCAGTCACCGATGCTAGATTGAACAAATATGGAGGGTGGGGAGTGATGGCTAGATTAGTTATTTTTAGTTTAAAACTTTGTTTTCATTGAAGCGTGAGCAGGCGTTTCATTGTCACGTACGAGCCTGTTTTGGTCTCACTTCAGTTTGGGAGTTTTTATTGCATATTTTCTCTCAGCGGCCTCAAAACGTCTCAGTAATAATTCAAGGTCACTTTAACACTTGCTGGCACAAACTCCCGATGAACATTGCCTTTGCTATTTTAGAATATGATAAACATGATGCTTGTTTCACTGCTGACCTGCCATGCTTTTTCGGCGCACATTACTGCAAAGCTGTGTCTGGTACAGAAACGAAAATTCAGGGACGGATTTTGCTGCACCACTTTTGCCTTAATTTTAAAGTAGAATTTCTTTGCAGCTTTCATAGTTCATGCCAACGCTTGTATACAAATCCTTGATTTATTGACGCTGGTCTTCATTTGTGGAAACACACCTTGTGTATAGATTCCCCGCTTTAAGAGTCTCTAAATGGTCTTTTCTCTTCGCTCTCTTGAGATTGGTTTTGTTGTTTCTAATGAATTCTAAAATGACTTTTAAAATAATAATTTTTATTAGTATTGCTCAACAGTAATCCTAATGGATAATCATCTTCTAGTGAAGTTCTGGCAGCCGTGAAACAAACGCACCACCCAAAAACCTGTGTTCTGTTTAGTGAATGTCCTACAGTTTTTCGTTACATTATGTATGTTTTATTCAGACTATTTACCAAGTTTAATACAAAACTTTATGTTAACTCATTGCCCAAATTTATCAGCCATCATAAAATTTGCAATTGAACGTTGGCACACGAATACAAACTCGTTGATCACAGCCTCGTAATGCTACAAAACTTACCGAGTCGTAAGATGCTGTGTTATCGGACCCTAGCATGCCGGCCGACAGCCGTGACGAGTTCAGTTCGGAAACTTTCTGATAACCCCTCGTATGCTATGTACAGGAAGATGCAAATACATTGAAAAATTAGTACATCTTTATATTCTGATATTCTAATTGTTTTTTTAGCTCACAACATTAATTTGAAGGCATTGACCGAGATTATGATTTTGCAAGCAGCATTGAAAATATGTTCAATTTCTATTTATAACAACTAACTCAAATGTCCCAACTCGTTGAGAATATCTTCATGCAGAACGTGCTGGCGTTTTTTCTCGTTTTCTAATCTATAATTCTCACGTTCCAGGGGAAATAAAACCTCCTCAAATCATGTAACATTCTCCCAAATTTTACAGCTTTAATTGTGTTTGTAGGAGCGTAGACATTACCTTTTTTTCAAACGTGACCTTCAGTCTTTCCTCCCTCAGGGGGATGCACCTAATGTGTCTATGGAAATTAGCACCTCCAGGGGGAAATGTGAGTTCCGGAGCTATAGGCTAAAGAAATTATGTGAGTTCGGTTCTATTTCTTTATTGAAATAGAATAGGTTTTTGTTTTGTTACAAACCATATTTATCGGTTCTCTGCTGTCCTATTTTTCAGCACCTACTACTTTCTTCTTCAACTTTTATCTTATTTCATAAACTTCATTCTCAGCTTAATGTTTCCATGCACCTTGCTGTGCATAGATTACGCATTCCCTTCAATCCATACTGAATGCTACCTTTCTTCTTCCTCTCTTTGTTGTAGTTAGGATGGCTTAAACTAACCTCTAATTCGGAAAGTTCAATTTTTATTTTCTTCAGAACTTGTAGCAGTATCTCAAAATGTTCGTGGCTGTCTCAAATTTTTTTAGCAAATTTCAATATCGTAGAAATATTTTATCACATTTATTTATAGGTAATCTTGATGTAAGCTTGTTCAATGAAGACCTCCACTGAAGATGTCACTGCTAACTGACAGTGCAGTACTCTGTCTGAGTCTCAGAACGAGTTACAACAGGGGACAATTGGGACAATTTGACTTCTTCAATAACCCATCTTCCCTGCACACAAGTTGATCTCCTCGGACCACCTATCCTTGGCATAGCGGAAACTGATCCAGTGTTCCTTCAGTTCATCTCTCATCCTGCTGTGTTCACGTTAATCTTTTGCACCTGCAAGACTTCTGATTTGTTTGTCAGCAATATTTGTATTGTAGGTCAAATAGGCTACCAGACTTCTTTGACAACTTACAGAGAGTCAAACAAAATTTTGGAGTTTAGCATGGGGATAAGTGAATCAATTTTTGGAATGCATTACCAGCTATACTTATGAGACACCTACTCTGATTTCAAATTATGAGAAATTTAAAATTTGATAGCCAAATAAATAGATCGATAGTTATAATTTTTCAGGAAAGATTTTTTATCTCCAACAGTTTTATATTTACTTCCTTCCAGGGAAGTAACATACTCTTTTGTAACGTACTTTTGTAACATACTTTGTAATGTACTTTTTGTAACGTACTTGGTAACATGCTTTTCTTCATGAAGTTGGCAATATTGTGCAGGTGAAATCCTGACGCTAATGAGCACGGACACGGAGCGGCTGCTGAACATCGGCCCCAGCCTGCACGCGTGCTGGAGCCTGCCTCTCCAGCTGCTGGTGACCCTGTATCTCCTCTACGTCCAGGTCGGCTGGGCCTTCCTGGCCGGTGTTGCCATCGTCCTGCTCCTCCTGCCTCTTAACAAGTTCCTTGCTGACAAGATAGGTGAGTTGTTGTGCTGTTTTGTGGCTTTATAGGTGCCTTGCTGGGAAGACGGGTGAGTGGGTCTGCTTTTTTATGGGTCCCTAGCTGACCAGGTTGGTAAGTGGGTCTGCCATTTTTTGACTTCATAGGTTTCCTGCTGATGAAGTGGGGAAATGGGTTTGCTGTTTTGTCACTTGTTTGCTTCACTGGGGATGAGTTAGATAAATGTGCCTCTTGATTTCTTGCTTCAAAAGGTTCCATACCAATGAAATAGGTAAATGGATGCGTTGCTTTCTTCCCAGTTAGATGTTACTGCACGTGAACAAGTTTACCGCCGAGAAGACTTACTATTAGTTCCATTACGTAGCCCTTTAATAGCTTCAGCCACTTCATAGGTTCTCTGTTGATAATTTTGGTGTGGCTTAGTAAGAGTCTTACCAGAGGATATTCTCTCTCTGCTTATTCACTTATTTATTCAAGAATTTATTTCGATTGTGACCGAGGTATTTAGCACTCGGCC
>JACJUY010006999.1:0-20428 GCA_014220935.1 Platorchestia sp. MABIK
TGGTGGTAATGGTGCAGTGGTGGTAATGGTGCAGTGGTGGTAATGGTGCAGTGGTGGTAATGGTGCAGTGGTGGTAATGGTGCAGTGGTGGTAATGGTGCAGTGGTGGTAATGGTGCAGTGGTGGTAATGGTGGAGTGGTAATTATGCAGTGGTAACTATGCGACAGGCATGATGTACGCATGATGATGTACGCATTTAGAGCCTAGAAATGATTAGAATTAAATTATAGTGTGAGATTTGTACGAAAGAAACCTGTGTAACTGCCAGAAATTACAATCATTTACTAAGAAGTTTAGCCAATACCGTAACTGAGAACGAGCGACTCTGAAAACGCTTTGTTTAGTATATATATATCAAGCAAAAACATAAATACTCAGTAATCTCTATAGCAAGCGTAGAGTTTTCCAATGAATTTGAATTAGGCCGTACATCAGAAGGCAGGAAATAAATTAGAATTTAACAAGCGAGAACTACATACTATCAGATTATGAACCATTTCAAGTCGCATTAGCACCCGTTGTAGCGTGCGTTCTTCCGAGTCGATTTCGCAAAATTGCGCATGAAAATAAAAAAAATTTAAGCACGATTGATTCTCCTTTTGGGCATTGATTCTTCTTTTAAGCACAGTTTTTATAACTTGTTTTCAAGAAAAATAATTGCTCACAACATTGATTCTCCTTCGCTGCGTACCCAAGTCGACTCCGAAGCTCGTACGGTGTCTACTGTTCACTTCTGTGACTCTATTAAAACGTTTGTCGCGAAGTGGGCCGCCGATGTACACGGGGAGAATTTACATAACGCTGCTGACCGACCAATAGTCACAAACTAAACTCTTATCAAGGCTCAAACAAAGCAAAAGAAAGGCACGATCCAGTGAATGTTTGTTATATTCAAAATTGCTCACAACAATTGACTTTAAATTTGAGTTGAATATTAAACTTCAGTTTAACCCATCACGGTTAACGGGTTGAAATGGGTTCCTAATTAAGGTCCTGATTTGCTGAGAAACTAAGCGAAGGAACGTGTCTGCAAGAGGGGTGATAAAGGCTTCAATTCAGCTACACGAAAGTCCACAACGCATCAATGTACTCACGTGAAGTCCACGAGTTGAGCTGCTCGAGTTCACCCTCAACTGTTGTTTGCGCCGCTACAAACTCGGAATTTTTATCAGTTTCAGCAGGCATCATCATGCAGTTCAGTTTCAACGTCCATTAGAGTTGATTTTATTCCAGTATATTTATTGCAGAGTAAACATATTTTTATATTATTTTAGTATTTCAATGCACAGTAATTAGCATGCTATTTCACTCGAAATTCGACGCACATTGTCGAGTTTTTTCGCAACAGTTTTAACACGCCTTTAATTCATTCCATATAACTCTTCTAAAAGATCAACGCACGATGCAGTGGACTTTTTAAGGCCACAGATCATTGGATCTTCGCAGGTTTCGAAGTTGGCTCAGGTTTGAAAGACACCAACTTAGACAACGTCTGGCATCACATCACGTCTTAGCAATAAAACTTTATGAAAAGGCTCGAGGAACTCTTCAGACTAACGCTCGAACAATTTCCCTCCTTAGAATTGGTGTTAAAATTTTTCTGAAACAAAGGGAGCGGAGATTTTAAATCGAGTAGAATGAGGAGATATCACGGTGCTCCAATTCTCAAAATGTAGGACAAACAAGCAACTTAATTCTATCTTTCACATCCTATATTTTTCACCTTTATCAACAGGGCAAAAATACTCACGCTATTAAATTCATTACCGAATAAATATCTCACGAGAATTCACTCTTAGTGTCGGCAATAGAATACTAGTCTTTAAGTTTAAACAGTCATTTTCGAGCCTTACCCTTCAGATCTGAGCCATCATAATGGGAATCGAACAACATTCGACTTATCGGGTTTTATTCGGCATTTAAAATCGGAACCATCGTGTCGGAGCAGAAATATCAGATTCTCGTCTAATATGTGAAATTTCAGCCACACCACCAAAAGCAGGTCCATGCACCTTTGATAAAGCTAGAAAAATGTCCTCGTTATCAAAGACTGCGGAACACTGCGGTCTCCAAAGTTGCGGAACGCTCTGATCTCAAAGATTGTGGAGCACTTTGGTTCCAAAGGTTGTGAAACGCTCTAATCTCACAGATTGCAGAACACTTTGGTTCTACAGATTGCTGTTCGTACCCGTTTAAAACACTGCAGAACCCTCCGGTCTCATTCACCGTAATCCAGGCGAGGCGCAAAGGTCAGACACAACTCACCATCAAGCCTCAACGCTCGTGGCTGAAATTAAATCCGCCCTCCTCTTCCACTAAAAATGATCTTCCGCTCCATTGGCGCGGCTCCTGTGCGTGTAAATACCTTATTTCAGCCCTCGAAACAGCGCCTAGAAAAATACTTTTCGCCACGCCCATTCTTATCGAGAAAATTGCGAGCTTCATCGGTCCGCAAATGAAGCAAGGCTGAGTGCCCGTGTACCGCACACAGAGGCCGGTGTACTGTGGAGAAAGTTTTGTGGGAGTTTTTAGGATGCTACATTGTTTCATGTAGGAGTTGTCAGTATACTGTGACAATTCTTAGATGTTTCAATATATTTTTACAGTTCTTGGAGTTTTAAGTGAACTGTTACTTATCTTGGAATAAATGATCAGTACATTTGTTAATGAGCTTAGCAAGGAATTTTCAGGTATCGTATCTTCGAGGAAACTTCACCAAAAGTTATTCAATCATCAAAGTTATTTTCTTTAATATCAAGTTTCTGTACTTCATCCATGAGGTGCGCTGATAGCTTCACATGATAACTCGAAACGCAGGCATTATTTCATTTTTTACATGAACATGAATGGCGTTGACGAAGCTTTTGGTGTTCTCCCAAAATTATGTCTAAATTGAACATTGAAAATCGAAATATCCTTCGGCATCTGGCTGAATATGTTACGGAAACCTAATGATGATTATGAAGTGAATTGGCAAGCTTAAGAACACGCAGGATTTAGGAGAAAACGCTGCTGCTAAGATGAATTTGTGAGCAAATCATCCCGAAGCTTAATGCCATGACGAAGCCCGATCTTGCACCAATGAGTGACGTGTTTGAAAAAATCTTCAGCCGGGACATGCTGCTTTTCATTGGCTGACAGCAGCCACTACTGCCCACGTACTAACACGACGCCCTACATCAATTTAAAAAATTACTCATGGGCGATAAAAAATTCCAAAAATATTTCAAAATGGGATATTTTTAAACAAAAAAATGCACCCAACGAAACTTCCTAATTTAAATTATTTAAGTGTGCTTTTTCATATACGCTATCTTCTGGGAGCTACGCAGGTTTTGATTTCGGGCCAACTAATACAAAAAATAAGAAAAAGTGGAAATAACTTAAAAAGGAAAGAAATAAACAAAAATAAGGTCAAATGATATGTATTTAAAAAGGAAACATAATTGGGTGTTCTTAGAGTACTTGTACAAACTTAGTTGCGTATCTAAAGTAATGACTCGAAGTTCTAGCCAAGAGTGGCAAAAATACTGATGATCTTAACTATTAACACTAAATATTACCTTTGATACAACACGACATAGAATTAAGAAGGAAAGAAAGAAGAATTAGAAGAATTGTGGCACTCCTTCTACAAGGTATGCTAAGGAAACGACTGGCTATTAAAATGTAAAGAAATAGCAATAAAGAAAAAAACTTTCACTCATTTTTGATAAATTTCTACTGCGCATGTAAAGGACGTAATAGTTAAAAAATAAAAATAGTTTATTCATAAATTTCAAAGAAACAAAAATAATCGATGCTGATGTACTGCTGATACGAATTGTTTTCTGGAAATGCTACACAATAATTATATAAAATCCTCAAAATGAACTACACATGATGCAAAATACGACAAACTGCACTTAGGGGAGATAAATGTACAACAGGCCAAAACAACAATACAACATAGAAATCTACTAGAGATACCGCCGCAGTTTGTACTTGACAATCTGAAATGTGAAAACACCTACACTGCATGGTGACCCACCGGTGGTCACAGAGAAAATTTCAACAAACACAAGTGACTCACCGGTGATCACAATCAGCATTTTATTCATCTTAACCAAAATCTGATAATGGCACTTTCGATTAATCTTTTGTTCATTTGAAAGTTGTAAAACTGAATTTAATTTAATTAGAGTTGAATCTTGAATTTGATTTCAACTCGCCGATGTGAAACTCGGATCACAGAATTTGAAAAACCACAACCAAACTTTGCGCTCAGCTCAATAAAAAGAGTAACAAATTAAATATAAAGCTCGCAGAACACGAAGCAAAAAACTTTGGTGTACAGTTACGTCATTTGAGCCAGGGCCGCTGTGGGCTCCATATGAACATATCAGCCCTAGTGTCTTGTACAATTGAAGAATTTTTACTTGTAGTTGGATCATAATTTTTTTGCTGCTATTATGTAAATTTTCTACTATTATGATTTCGAAAGTTTCCCTCTATTGCAAGCATTTACTGAGGTACATGAAATGAGCCAATTGTGATACACAAAATTGTCATTTTAATACAAAAATGTACCTGCAATGTCGTACAGAAAATTCACCTCTTCGGTCGGGACAAGAAATTTGCCCTTACTGTAGTACGAGATATTCACCTCCCTTCTACCGCGGGAAGAGAGTGATACACTCGGAGATGCTATACGATCCGACAGTAAAGTTAGACACATTCTAGCTGCCCTGCTTTACTCAGAGTGACCTGTTGCATCAGCAAACTGGATGTGAACGGCATCAAGGCTGCAGTAGCACTTTAGTCAAGTCAGTCAACCAAGTGGGGTGAATGCTTGAACCAAGACAGTTCATGAATTATTGAAAAGCTAATAAACTGGGTCAGGAGCACACTAACAGGATACGGAGTTCTAAAATTGTGCTAGTTCATAAATTGGGATTCACACACAGGGACTGCAGGCGCGTCTTCTCCCTCAACATATTAAACTGCACCTCACTCTCAGATTTTGAACCGATAGACTTCATTAATGTATCTATAAGACTTATAGATATTAAGTCTAAAGATAAAGAGCAATGACACACCATTATGCTGACATCTGTAAAGACAATCTTACCCACTGGATGAAGACGCTGATGACTTTACTGAAGCGCTTTCGGTTAAACGAGGCTTGCACCAGGCGACTTCTAAATAAGACTTACGCTTGCAGGAAGGACAAAGTCCTTTCTCTTTTACCAGGAGTCTCACTTATGCTAGACTTTCGTTAGTCGTCACATCTGTACTAGACCTCAGACCTACACAAGTCCTCCGACCCACGCCAAACTTCAGATCAATACCAGACCTATGCATGACTTATACCAGTCCTCAGGCCTGAACCAAACTTATAGCAGTCCTCAGACCTGCACCACAGCGCTCAGGTAAGGCCTCGTTACCTGCTGGAAGCGCCCGTGGTGTCGCGACGGTGATGACAAGATGGCCGGGTAGATCTGCGAGTGGCGGTAAAGAAGGCAGTTGTAATAGGTGTTGTTCGAGAACGAATTCTTGTCTCCGTCTTCTGCTGATTGCCAGCGCCGTCGGCCAGAAACAGGACCGGGCTGTAGCGCTTGTTGGACCGAGGGATGCTGAGGAGGTGCGGGGCCGGACGAGGGATGGAACAGGGACCGACGGGAAGGTAGAGCGGGAGGGCCCGATGTTGTTCCCTTGCGGTACACCTCAAGGGAGAGCTCGTTGCCGCAGTCCCTGCGTGAAACAATGATGAGATTTATGAGTGATGTTTTTAAAAGTAGCCTTACATGCTCAAGGTGCGACTTCTGGTCAATGAAACGTATTTTGGATGGTTACATCACACCACGCCTGGACACACCTACACACTACGCCTAGACACACCTACACACCACGCCTAGACACACCTACACCCCGCAACACTCAAACGCAAGACTCACTTGATGGCCGCCATCACGCTCTTCTCATCCAGCCGGACGATGTTGCGGGCGCCAACGAAGACGATGTAGTCGCCAGGCAGCAGCCCCGCTGCAGCGGCAGGCAGGCCAGGATCTACGCGCTCTACGCGAGGCGGCCGCGACCACGTAACGGAGAAGCCAAACCCGCGTGGGCCGCGTGGCACTTTCACGGACAGCGTGTACGGCGTCTGGCCGTCTGTGGTGGTGGTGGTGCTGCTGCTTGCGGGCCCCCAGCCTTCCTCGCGCGGCAAGTCAGGGGCGCCTGCGGAGTGACACGGTTGGGCTAGAGTGGGGTAATGGACGTCTTACCATCGTGTGGGGGAAATGGATGTCTTGCCTATTGTGTCGGGGAAACGGACGTCTTGCCTATTGTGTCGGGGAAACGGACGTCTTGCCTATTGTGGAAAAATGGACATCTTCCCTATTGTGTGGGGAAATTGACGTTTTCCCTCGTGTTGGGAATAAACGACTTCCCTCATGTGGGGCAGCAAACTGCCTCACATGGAACTTTAGTGAAGATTGAGAGACCTGTATAACGGCGGCAGTGCAGTCACCAGTGAAATGGTGTCGTTTGCATCAAACGGCGGCTACTGAAATTGTCAAACTATAAATAAGGGGATCACAAGTATGTAGCCAATACCCGTTAGATAATCATTGTAATTAGGGCCGCCGCATCCACGGCGGCTGTTGAGAACGTATCAGATTATATTGAAACTCGGTAGCAAGGCTTACTATTCTCAAAAAGGAAACTAGCCTCCAAGGGCAAACTATCCTCCAAGGGCAAATTAACCTCCAAGGGCAAATTAACCTCCAAGGGCAAATTAACCTCCAAGTTAAACTAGGCTTTACGGAAGTACCAGTCTTTTGAAAACAAAAGCTATCTACAGTGTCTAAGCAAGAACTAGTCTTGAAAGAACTAGTCAACACGAGGGAACCTATCATCAAAGGGGACCTAGCCTCCAAAAACGATTTAATTTTAGCACTGACCTGCAGCAGTGACTTGGTGATGACGGCGGGAGGTGGTCGGTGACTCTGACTGCTGCTCGGAATCATGTCGCTGGTGACCTGCGACGGAGAGCGAGCTATAGATAGCCAGGGTAACATTATAGGCTTCCCATGACAGTATCTTGAGCACATGATAATATTCCACTCAGAATTTAAAGAATGAAATATTTTGATCCTTGAAACAAGAGTCCTGTATCTGAAAAGCTATTTGAAAGAAACTTCAAACTGGGCACAACATTATTGCCCGCAAGTGTTCAGGGGAACAAGTTTTCCCACTGAAATCACGTTAGCAGTAATTTGAAACAAGGAATGCGCATCTGATCGATCGGCAAAAAATTAATGCATTAAATGCGACGAAATTTTGCTGAGTATGGCAACTGCCCATTTCCCAGCTGTTGCTCAAGTTTCGTGCGGCAAGACAGACATCAATCACGCACAGGCAGCTGAGCAGGAGTAAATAAGATGAGTAAGAAACTCTAAAAACTGCTATTGCCAATGATGCAGAGCCCGGTGACCTCTATCACAAGAATACGATTTAATAACTTTCAAGTTAGATTAGATTATATGTTGGTTTAAGCCTTCCTTGCAGCTACAAAAAAAAGAGCGAATCGAAGAGAGGAAGGAGGAAAGGCACCATTTAGAATGGAGATAAGAGAATGCAGAATCTATGCAGAAGAGGCATAGAAACGGTAAGTTGAGAAAGCTGAAAGTTGAGGTGCTTAAAAACAGGACAGCAGTGAACCTGAAAAAGGTTGTCCTTGACATTCCAAAAAAAAAAAACATTTTATTTAAAAAAAAAGAAGGCCCACATAATTCTCAGCTCGGGCCTCCACACATTTTCTCCAGGGATTGCTAATTCCCATAGATACAATAGTTGCATCCCCTGAGGGGTGGCCTTCAAGTTATGAAAGTTAACTCGTCATTAAGCTAAGACATTAGTGACTGTATTATCCTCAATATAAACAAAATCAGAATTCCTTTAAATAAAAGTGTTTTCGAAAGTACAGATGCTCGAAATGTAGGTCGTTATTGAGCGCCAATTGATATGTTGTTACGAATATGTAGAGCAATATAATCATCAAAAGCAGGTACACACAGGGTTGTGGAAATACTTGCCTGCCTCAAATATTTGTCTACCTTAAAGTTACAAACAGATAAAAATACGACCGTGGTACGCCTAAGTTGCGCAATCTGAAGTAACATGCTCCTTTCAACGCACAATAAGCCACCGGAAGAACATTGATGAACTAGTCACTCATTTTACAAATTTCTGCATCAATAAAATTGGAAGTCAAACGCATTTCAAATACGACCTTGAGGGGGTATAATTTAACTGAAGCTCTAGTCTTGGATTTTACAGAGAGCCGACGTTTTCGCACGCTTGCATGAAACTGCAAATGCTCTCTCAGTTTGGCGAATAAGTGATAAGATAGCACAAGAAGAAAATTACCAATTCTGTACTCCTCTATTTAAACTGAGATAGTACAAAATATAAAGAGGAAGAAAAGTTTCGCAGTTCCGTAACGTAACCAAAAATTGTTACCAACGAACGTCTACCAAGTTACAGGGAAAACCAACATTCACCTGCCGATTTGCCGTCATATTCACATTGAAGTACAGCCTACAAAAGAGGGAAATGAGAACGGAACAATGAGTTGCGTATTGTTGTCAGCGAAAGCTGTCCAAGTTTACAGAGAAAACGATTCTTCACTTACTGATTCACTGTAAGATAATAAAGTACGACTCACAAAAAGAAGGAAATAAGGAAGACAGAAAATGGCGTGTTGTTGGCGGAAGTTAACCAAGTTTACAGCGGCTGCTCATGAGCAATGCAACGCAGCGCCACGAAACTCGACGCAAATGCTGAAAAATGCAATGTACTCCGGCGACACTCAGCTCGCGCATACACAGGAACTCACCGTAAATGTTCGCTTGAAACAAAGCAGACAAAACAAACCATGCTGGAACAACACCATGCCAGTGAACGGCAACAGCTGTTATTGTAAGGCCTCAAAAAATAACAGAATACGTTTGTTTTTTCTGAAGTTTCAGGTAAGAACATCACAGGTCCCGGTATAAGAAATTGTTGATGCAAATGCCAGTGTTAGAAACCCCAAGTGGAAACGAACATTTTCAAGCTTGACGACGGTTGGTGGAAATGCAGCGTAAAAAAGCAGATCAGACGAGCGACAGTGAGGTGAAAAATTCCTTAGTATAAAATAACGTACATAAATATTTATTCTAAGCTTAACCTCAGTACCTAACAGTGAAACGCTCGTAGAATCAGAAGAAGTAAAATAAAGTGGGATTGCCGAAGCAGTCTCTGATTGTCCCCAAGATCTGGAACACGGCCTCTTGCTGCTAATGCACGAGTCTGGCGCAGTGATGCCCAGATAAGCAGATTAGAGGCCCTCGCGTGGCAACCATTAGCACGCTTACTGGGATACCAATTACTGCCAATCATGGGTCGCAAGGCCAATCATTGCCCAATCATTGGCTGGAATGACCTTGGCGAAGCGACGGCGACAAACAAATTAAATGGCTTGCATTCTCAGTGGTCAACAGATCGGGTTTGATTACACGAGTTGCATGGGTCGGGAACATTGGTTTCATTACACCCAAGTTTGAAAGTGATTAAATGCCCTGGTACTTGACAGATTATTAAGCAAGACAAGGAAATAATATGAACTTTAAATTTTAAAGTACAAGCAAGAAAATGTTTACTGAATTGGTCTTCAGATCGTGAATGCGAATGCAAGTAAAATTGGATTTAAATAATTAGACAGAGCAAAACCACACCGATGAACTGGAATTGATTGAAGGATGAACCTTCATTCAATTCAAAATTTCAAGCTTATTGTAAATGGATATTCAACCTTATAGCCCAATTCTTGAAACCAGATCAGTGTCAAGTTGAACGAGAATTTGACCATCTACGAGCCTCTGAAACTTAGCCAAAGAATCCACCACAAACGTAACCATGCTATGCTTAGTTGCCAGTGTAACATTTTTATCAACTTCAAGACTCTGACAACTATTTTACCTTCTGGCAACCTCCGTTTAGGAGCCTTGGCTCCCGAAAACAATCACCGGCAGTGGCACAGGAGCAGGAGCTTGTCGGACAAACGTCCGTCCTGTGCTCCGGAAACTAACACATCGTCGAGATAATTACTCCGGTATCCTCGAATGTAGACCACGCAACGCTTGGCATTTTGCTGGCAGCAGTTGTAAATAAAAGCAGAGCTGCGCTAAAATCGGCTTGAACTGCGGTTTGTTTTAATTCATGAAGAGAAGGCTTAACCGATTATTGATGAGTTGTTTTCAGCATCCCTTACCACAACAAAGACATTTGAAAGGAAGAATGTTGAAGGCGCTATTTAGTAAGGAGTTGCGGCAACGTGGAATCTATGCTCCAGATGTGTTCCCTCACAGGCTCTCCAGCGCATAGAAACAGCAAATGGAAAAGAAAAGTTAAACAAAAAAGTGAGAAGTGCTGAAAAAAAGAACTGCAGTGAACCAGAAAAAAATGGTCCTTACAAAACAAAAAACATTGCATTTCAACAAAAAAAAGGGCCTACCTAACCCTAAGTTCGGGACCTCACATTTTCTCATTGACAATAAGTTTGAATGAACGTAAAACCCAACCGCAAAGTCAGAATTTGCTTTGTACCATATATTTGCCAGCAGGTATTCCATTTTAAATAGCAAGCATATGTCAAACTTAAATTGGCCCGCATAGTTCCAGCTTAGACAGGCAACAAAGTATTTTTAAAATAGGAACTATATATTAGCTAGTTTAATATTCCCTAGCCACAGCAGAGACGATTTCAAGAGAGCGAAGAGAAGTGACTAAGAAATCTGGACTGTAGAAAACGGGGGTTGTATAAGATGTGTTCTCATACAGGATACCACGCGCATACAAAAAGCAAATTCGGAAGGAAGAAAAAGCAAAGACAAAGTGAAGGAAGCATAAAAACTGAAAGAAGCAAAATGAGCTTGAAAGAGACCCGGAAAGCCTATCTATAGCTGAGGTAACCTAACATTATCCCCCCTCGTGGCACCAGTCCCGATAGCATGGGATAGACAAATCTAACTAACCTAAACCTATTGCCTATCCCATGCTCCTTAAAAAGAGCAACATCATATAATCCAGACCATATTTATGGGAAATTTTACCCCACAGACTACGTATACGCTGGTTCTCATTCCTGATTGAGATGGCAAGATAAATTAAAACTCAAATTAAAATAACGATAAAAATAAATGGCCACAACTTGTTTCAAAAATACTTAATAAATATCTAACAACCCCAACGAATTTTGAAGGAATGATCACCTCATCCGATGTGATTAATTATTAAAACTTAAGACCATGCTTCCAGCAGAGAACCAAATATTACATACGAAACGAATAATAGAAAATTCGTAGAACCCTTAGCATAAACTGCTACTGAAAAGTCTCAGGCAATATGCAACAAAAAAATAAGCCAAGGTCGGTGTTCGCAAGCGGCGACAACAACAACGCGAGGGAAGTTTGCCCAAACATGCGGTAGGTAATGATGAAACTTTGAATTTCCCTGTCAAGAAACAGGCAAAATGCGCCCAGAATAGCATCCCCACGGGGATCGAAGGCCTGGAAATGAAGTTTTCGCGGAAGTTGCGCGCGTCACGACTGAGACCGAGCACAGGAGTTGCTCGTGTGGGACACGCTTGCTTTCCAAGAACTGGAGTGAACGTTCGTCCGAGACTGGAGGTGGAAAGGCAGTGTGATTCATGCATGTTTGAGACAGGCGAGCGCGTTGCTCTGTTTTACTAAGCAGCGAGGGATTCAAGATTTGATTTAGTCCGCGTCACCTCGCATGAATGCTAACGAGTCTTGGTATTAATGCATGCACAGCACGAAGGAAGAATTTGTTTTAAGAACTATATTAATAAATAGTTCTCAATTGCATAAAATTTGAACTTCAAACATCCTTCCACCAAATTCATTTTGGAAGGTGATGGTAATCGTATATTTTTAGACGTACTTTTAACTAGAAGAAACTCAAAATTCAAGACCTCTGTATACCGTGAACCATGGTTTTTGAACTCAGGATCGATTTTTTTTCGTTTTTATCCGTCTCAGATTTAAGTTAAGTAAAAAGCCGAAGAACTCGTTAGTTCCGATTATACAGCATTTGCTCTTCCTTCAAATGATTGCATTCTATAACTGATTTTTTATGAGCATTCTTCATACAAAATGACTACCCCCTGCTTCGATTAATGCCGACATTCTTAATTTTTGAATGAGAAGTAAAACAATACTCCTCCTTCCTTAACGGCCGACGAACTAATAATGTTCATTCGTATTCTATATTTTGGCGAGCAATTACAGCAATTGAGACGTGAGACGTTATTTTTTATTAGTATCACCTTTCCCCCCACGCATGTTTTCAAGTTATGTTAGTCAACCCAATCTCTATTGGTTCATTTTTCGATGTAAGGACGAAATTCTATAGCACCTCATTCTCGCCATATCTACAAATATAGTTGCGCGCAGTTGTGCATCGGTATATGTCGGCTTGACGACTCGTACATTTCATGCCAGACAAGTGGAACACGTCTGATCTTAAGTTCTGGAACTGGAAACAGGGTTAGATTTAGAACTGGGACCCGGATGAGATCTAGAACTGGGACCCGGGTGAGATCTAGAACTGGGACCCGGGTGAGATCTAGAACTGGGACCCGGGTGAGATCTAGAACTGGGACCCGGGTGAAATCTAGAACTGGGACCCGGGTGAGATCTAGAACTAGGACCCGGGTGAGATCTGGAACTGGGACCCGGGTGAGATCTGGAACTGGGACCCGAGTTACTTTTAGAACTGGCACCCGGGTTAGATCTAAAACAGGTACCCAAGTTCCTTTTAGAATTGGGACTCTGGTTAGGTCTAGAACTGGGACCCAAGTTACTTCTAGAACTGTGTTGCCCTGGTTTATCATCCTTCACACTCTTCTAGAAGATCTCATGCAGAGAATCAATGTGTTGTAAAAATTTCTGACTTAATTTATCATTTTAGGATAAGTCCTTAATGCCACGAAACTTCAAATCTTTCAATCTCTTAATGCTTTCAAGTCAATCATTGTTAATGGTATGCAGATTGCACACCCATTGCTTTTGATAATGCGATTGTAGCTTTAAGGAGCAATCTTCTTTAAATTTTAATTTCGTTCCGGTATTCTTTCTACCATGTTCTCTTTGCTTGCGTTTAGCTTTACTTGCATTGGTTGTGTTCTAGGAGTGACTAAAGTATAAGCTTCATGTCATGAATATTTAAAAATTCTATCATCTAGTGAAAACATACTTTCAAATACCTCCATATTTCACAAATCGTACACTCAATCATTTATAGCATAGTTTTGACCACGTACAACTCATTGCACGTCAGCAGTAGTACTATAATGAACCAGCCATTCGACATTCTCAACTGTAGCACATTACAAAAAAATTCTTTTTACCTGGGTGTGAAGAAAATTGAAAAGAAAGAGGGCAGTCGTCATTCACTATTAATTTTCGATGACAGCTGAATTCAGAATCAAAGGTTTCTAGCGCACAATTTCGTAAACAATCACACGCTGCTAAAAGAACGCGGAGCTACATGTGATACATAAATATTGAAAAAAATAATGCACCCTATTAACCAGAAGAATGTTGAGCAGCGCTTCTAAAGAGAACGCGAAATGCACGCCGCTGTCAGCGGCAGCGACGAATTACACGTCCAAGAAAGCATTATATTTGGTAGACGAGCAGCACGTCAGGCAGAGAGCAAGAAGGACAGGACACAAAACAAGGACACCAAGTGGCAGATGAAAATACTAAACAATCCCACAAGACAGCACAAAGCAGCATTACAAGATAACAGCACAAACAACACAAACTGCCCAAGATAGCACTTTGCAACACAAATAAGAAACACAAGACAACACGAACAAGCGGCACAAGATAATATGACTACAATAAATCCCAACCAACACAACAGATTAGTTTAGATTAGTCATTAGTTTAAGCCTCCCTACCCGCAGCAACAAATGCGATCCAAAGAGAGGAAGGAGGAAGGCACCATTTAGTATGGAGTTAAGGAAACGCGGAATCTACGCAGAAAGGGCATAGAAACAGTAAGTTGGGAAAGAAGATTATGAAACAAGATCAAAGTTGAAGAAGGAAGTAGTAGGTGTTGAAAAACAGGACAGCAGTGAACCGAAAAAAGGGTGATCCGTAACAAAACAAAATCCTATTCTACTGCAACAAAAAGAAAGCCTACCTAACCTTTAGCTCGGCCCTCACAAAGTCCCCCTGGGAGAACCAACACAACAAAGACAACACATCCGACACTAGACAAAACTACGAAAAAAAAACACAAGCCAACAAAAAATATAGATGTAACATAACTAACACAAGACAACAACACAAACACAAAAGAATACAAGACAACAATATATCGAACAACACAAGACAACAACACAAACACAAAAGAATACAAGACAACAATATATCGAACAACACAAGACAACAACACAAACACAAAAGAATACAAGACAACAATATATCGAACAACACAAGCAACACAACACAAGCAACACAAGACAAGCAACACAAGACAAACAACACAAGCAACACAAGATGCCAACACCTTCACAAAGTCTGGCGCTAAGCCGCACAAGCCTCTCGAGCTCCACACAGGCTACACAGACAATATACAGCGCCAGCAGCAGACCTTGTATGAATGTATAGCTTAATACAGCTGCAGTATGCCAAATTTTTCAACATAAACGATATGTTCAGGCAAATTTTGATCCAACGGGTGAAATTAGACCTTCACAGTGAAAATTCTGAATGGTGAGCAAAGGGTGAATTAACAAAGGAAGAACTCTTAGTGAAGCGATATCTATTTTTTACATATTTTTTGCTTTTCCTCATCAAACTTCAACTTATAATAAGAAACTGTGTATTTTATTATTCTCTTGTATGTATATTTTCCCCGTAGGCGAGAACATCGGCTGCGCGAATTAGAAATTTGTCCTTGTCTCTTCGGTATTTGCAGCGAAGCGGTTGTCAAGAAGCTATCTTATCACACCAACCGGCGCGCGCAGACAGATGATATCAACTACTTACAGAGCAGACCAACTGCTCAGGTATTATCTGAATATGTGCTGGTCTTCCATATTGTTATTCCTTAAGCCGCGGGTGTTTTAATGGTACATGTGTCGACAGCAGCGAATAGGTCACTGTATTTATTTCATGTGTTAATTTGATGTATATCTTGCATTTGTAGAATGGTTCTTCATGTCGGAGAAATCAAACAGGATATCAAATGTTTACATTACTTTGCATAATATTTTTGGTGCAGTTGTTCTCAAATTTTCACTCAAGTCAGATTTTGCTTTCCCAATCAACATTTGCAAAAAAACGTCTGTAACTGCCGCGTTCTAAATTAGCATTAACACAAATCAAACGGACTACAACACACACAGTCCTACTTCCAAATCCTTCAAAAAAAAAATCGCTAACACCACGCGTTTCTTAAAGTTTCAACTTGAAAGAGCAAGCTTCCTTTCTGAGGCCCTGTCTTACTCTGCTGAACACTGGAGTCACCACATGTCCGGTCATCGCTTGTGCTCAACTTCAACACTCTCGTCCACAACACAGAACTTGCACACATGCACTGCGCAGAACAAATGGGTCTCAAACACAAAGTAAAAAAGAGCAGGGGCATCGCACTGAGTTCATCCAATCAGCGCCAAGCGTTACTCTAGCGCCGATGTCACGTGTCACTTTGACGGGCTTCTCACACGTGCTAACTTGTTTAAAAGACAAAAAGAACGATAAATATGAAAACCATGATTTTAAGTCTGTGTAAGAAATCTTTGACTACCATGCGCAGTCCTGCGCGATGAATGCCTTGCTATTGATTTTATGCGACCTTTCTTTAGAAAAAGGAAAGATTATCGTGCGCTGTGCGTCACAAATATTGGGAAATGGAACTGAACACGAGCGAGTTTAGAGCAAGAATCCACCCAATACAGATTGCTATTCCAGCCAATACATGACCCAAATTTAACCAATGCTAAGATTGAATCTAGCCAATGATAGACATAAATATAGTCAATACGAAGTTGAAACCTAGCGTAACACTAGGCACAAATTCAGCCCATAAATGGTACAAATCTAACCACGACGACAGAGATACAGAACAGAAATAAATCTGAGACAGAAGCACAGGAAGGACACAGCTGTTGCGCAGACATGGAAGCGAGCACAAAAAATACGGCCTCGACGAGCGATCTGTAATTCTAGCGATCACAGGACCAGGCAGCGCATTGTGGGATCAGGTCTTCGAATTTTAAGCACATGTTCAACAGACTTCATTGACATTTGGTTTCAAGTATTTCAAATTGCAAAAGTCTCATGATGATCTGCGAGCATATAAAACCTGTGATGATGAGGCTTGGTGATTTGTTAATGTATATCTTGCATTTGTAGAATGGTTCTTCATATCGGAGTTACGAATGAGCGCTGAAGAGGACAAACACCAGCATCAGACCCATTGAGCAATGCTCAGGAATCCTGTAATCGCCAAGTCCTGAAAAGATGCTGGATTTGTACCCAATGAGCGCATTTCAAGATTTTTACTTACCCCCTAATTCTGAGAAGTCGCTTGACTGTTTGCCTAGCGCACCCCTATGGGGAAAACGCTGCCTCAACGTACGCAACTACCACAGTGCTCACGTAAACACGTTCGCCACGTTTCCGCGAGTGCTAACGGTTGATTTAGTCAGGTTGTAAGTAGCAGAATTGAGAAATCAACTTCACTGCTCCAATACATTTTTATCCCTCCTAAGAAATATGAAAATGCATACGCACGATAACCTTTCCCCTTGCGTGATAAGTTATTTTTTTTTTAAATCTCAAAACAGATGAAATGTGATTCCTTTATACAGGTAGGTGACTGAGTAATTTACCGAATGGTAAACATGTGGCCCAATGGGCAGGGGACGTGTTAAAACAATCTGCACTGCAGAACCCACCTGCAGGTCTGCGTGGTGAGGGCGGCGGTGCGGCGAAATGCTTCCGCCGGCCCACCGTCTCTGTCAGCAGCCGGAACCAGCCTTGAACCCTCTGAGATATCAAAGTGAGAAGATAAATTAGATTAGATGTTAGTTTAAACCACCGTAACTGCAACAAAGGCAATCCTAAGATGGGAAGGAGAGAGGTACCATTTAGTTTGGACTCAAGGGAGCGCGGAATCTATGCACAAGGTGCATGGTGAGTTTATAAAGAAGCTTATGAAACAAGAAAAAAGTTGATAGGGAGCAGAAGTTGCCGAAAACAGGACAGCAGCCGAAAAAAGATGATCCTTAAAAAAAGAAAAACCGTATAGTTCAACATAAAGAAGTCCTACCTAACTCCTAATTTGGGATGCATAAGGGTAGATTATAAGTTAGTTCGAGCTTCCCTAACCGTAGCTAAAGTATTCCTACAGAGAATTAGAAGGAAGGTATTTTTAGTATGGAAGGGATCAAGGAATCTAGCTAAAAAGTGAGTCCTCACACCCTCCGCACAAAAAAGAGACTTTTTACGACATTATATTAGTTTAAAACTCCTTAGCCTCAACAAAGGCGACCTCAAGATAGCGGAGAGAAGGGACCATTCAGCATAGAAAGTAAAAGACGGGAATCTACGCACAAGGTGTTCTTCCGCACAGGATACCATGCGCGTAAAAACAGAAAGTTAAGAAGGATGAGAAAGAAAACTCAAAAGAAATAGCGAAGATTGGCATGAAAGCTGAAGAAAGCAAAGGGTGCACTGACGATGGAAGTTCCGAAGGCCTATCTATAGCAGAGGTAATCTAAGAATATATCCACCGAGGGGCACGAGTTCCAATAACGTTAGATACGCAAACCTTACTAATGCAACCTATTGCCTATACTACGCCTTCTGAAGAGCGGGAAATAATTAACATAAGAAAATTTAAGTTCCCAGTGAGTTACATATAAAAAAGACTTGCCGTTGCACTTTAAACCTCTGTTGAAAATCCGTTCACACTTGTGTCAAATTTAGATCCGAGCATCAAGCTTATATGTGCTAAACTTTGTTGAAGAAATCGTTTTTCTAAGGTGAAAGGTCAGTGATATTTACAGCATGTTTTTTATTCTATTTTTCTACAAAAGAACCAAATAAGAATGAAAATTACAAAACTTTGTGGAAGTTTTTAAAGCGTTAAGAGTTCTAACACTCCTTGAAAAATATTTACAAACGAAAATCAAAAACCTGAAAACACGTTTACTAGCGCATGAATTTCAAAATTAAAATATCTACCTGACATTCATATAAAACAACTCTACTAGACTAACACTGAAATTTTGGTTGTGATATCCTTCAATTTGTTTTAGGATAAAAGCACATAAACCATATCTCTTAACGCATCTAAATCCCGGGCTCTTCGACGATTAAATGAAACACAAGATAAGCCACCACCTCAAGCCAGGTCAATGTCTTTTACATGCCTTTCTTCAGAGGCATGTAAAACAAATGTAATATAAGGGGGCACATTGGCCAGGTTCGGTACAGCTGCTGATGTTACGATTAACTCCAATAAGCTAAACGCTCTGTGGGTGACCGGTCGTCACAAGGAGTCACGCGGAATCTTCGCTGATACACAGTCGGCTTTAAAATACTTCTAAATGACATTTAATGTATTCAACGTCGAATGAACTACCCCAGAATTCGTACACGACTAAGTATTATCAATGATACTGTTACACTATCAAGGAATGCAATTAAGTATAACGTTGGCCGCGTAAATTAGGCGAAATTAGATGAGTAAGTTCCCGCCTCCCTAACCATAACAAAGCTGTTTCCAAGGAAAAGAGGGAAGAATCATTTAATAATGAATCAAGAGAACAGGGAATCAATACACGAGGTGTCTCTCGACACCCTGCGCACTTAAAGAGTAAGATTGGAGTAGGACATAAATAAGATAAATGTTGAAGATAAAAGTTATAGAAGCAGAAAAAAGGACTGCAGTGAACCGAAAAAAATTGGTTCATGATGAAACCGATCCAATTTTACTTCAACAACTAAAAGATTACCTAACCTTCAGATTGTGCTCTTATATCTTCTTGAGAGCGGATCGTAAACGTAACACAGATGAGAAAAATTCATAGAGCTTGTACGCTTTTAAAAAGAAAAAAGGTCATCTTCATTAAGATCAGCAGCTAATTTTTACAGAAAGTAAGGGGATGAGGAAGGATATTTTCGCTTCGCAGTAAATTAGACGGGTACGGGGCCTAGCTACGAGTGTTGTGCAAGAACCTTGAAAATATAGGAAAAGTTAGCGGTACAGCGTAGCAATTAATTTCACAAGCAAACACTCAGAGATAAAAACTGATATGAGCTGAGGCTTTACAAAAGTGGAATGAAAGGATTTTGGTTGGCTTCGCGAAGGTCAGATTTCCGCAAGCCTGCCTCTAAGAGACGCCTGTTATTCTAAGCCAGTGAGGGCAAGGCATCATCACAAAATTTTCCTCGGGAAATGAAGGAATGAAGCCCCTGGCAAATGAGCGTCTCATAAGGCACCTTGTTGCGTCGAGAGCTGAAGGAAAATTATGACGAGACATCCATCCTCATATTTCTTCGGACGAGCTAACGAGAACTTTTAGCATAAAAATTGAGATGGGTCTCTATGTTCCAATGTTCAATGTTAGATCCTACTGATTTAAAAAGAAAAGCAGTTTAGCTAGAATTTGGGACGGGTCTCCAGGTTTCAGTGTTCATCGTTACATCCTATCAATATAGAAGCCATTGGTAGTGCAGAAACTACAAGCTGCGAGGCGCAAGAGATCTGCATACGTATTATACATCTGATGATTTGCCACTTTTTGTTTATAAACTTTGATGAGCAAATCAACTTGAAATATGATGAATGCTTCTTGTGTGAAATATTATAGCACTAGTCTATACAGTTCGGTTGGCTGCGATCCATTGAGAGAACTGGACTTGAAGCAAAAGTTCAGACTGATCTCATTTGAGCAAAATAGTAGTGTTCAAATTTTCCCGGTGTTCGATTCCAGAACCACGGAAGTTAAAATATAATTGAAAACAAAAATTATTTGTTTTCTAAGCATAGATTTAAATTCTATCGCAGTTAAATCTTTGCTCTAAAAAAATAGCGCCAACAGACCTAAAAAAAGTTGCAAGACTCATCGTAATTATTTTTAAATACTAATTCGTCTGAGTAAAGTAATTATTCCTTGAACGCAAAACTGCTGACCTAAGCAGACATTCCCACAAATCTTTGAATTCCGTGATGCCCAATTTCACTCACAATCATAAATTTGAATTCCGTGATGCCCAATTTCACTCACAATCATAAATTTGAATTCCGTGATGCCCAATTTCACTCACAATCATAAATTTGAATTCCGTGATGCCCA
>JACJUY010006999.1:27422-47002 GCA_014220935.1 Platorchestia sp. MABIK
CACCCTACGCAGCACCAACAAACACCCTACGCAGCTCCCACAAACACCCTACGCAACTCTCACAAACACCCTACGCAACTCTCACAAACACCCTACGCAGCTCCCACAAACACCCTACGCAACTCTCACAAACACCCTACGCAACTCCCACAAACACCCTACGCAACGCCAACAAACACCCTACGCAGCACCAACAAACACCCTACGCAACTGTCACAAACACCCTACACGTCTCCCACAAACAACACCTACAATACACGAACACAACTACGACGAACACCCAACGCAACTACCACGAAAACCTACTTCTTGAGCGGGTCCCTGTTCCACAAGGAGATGAGGAGGCGCTTGTCCAAGTCCTCAGGCAGAAAGTCGAAGCTGAACTGTTGGTCGAAGCGCGGTGACGTCGTGGTGCGCAGGACGGAGGTGCGGCAGAACGTGCGCTCTACTTCGTCGGGCACAAGCGACAGCTGTAAAATAAATCTAGATTAACGCCTGATCAGATACTAAGGGTTATTTTATTTTGTGCAGGTACTTGGCCACTATACTCTCTCAGTTTTACCAGCGTGTGGAAGCAGCGCTACGAGACGAAAACAGTGTTGTAGAGAATTGAAGTGTCGAAACTGCTCGTACTAGAGATCGGGGGTTGGAGTACGAGTAGGGCAGCCGCGTTACGAAAGAAAATTTATTGAAAAAATTAAAAACTCAAACCTTCTCAGTACCTAAGTAAAACATAACAACTTGCAATCAATGATGCCGAAGATTCCATTGTGAGTTGTGGAAAGTCTCGCTGAGTGTTTTATTTCTCAAGATCCGCAAAAATGAACAGGAGTCATAAACGTATCCATGTTTTCCTCTCTCCGCTGCCTAAAGTACATGAATCTCACGTATTTCCCGAGTAGTGCTAAGTCCCCAAGAAGATGCCAAAAACTCAGCACCGTTCTAAGATCTCTCTATTCATTAAAAAGAGCTTAGATCCATTGAGATGAAATCGAAACATTCGACACAACATGTCCACCAAAGACGACTGTTACAGTCAATACAAAACCGCAAACGCTCCTGTGTGATCCGCCCTCGCGGTTGCCTACGTACTCAGGTCTTGAAAAATTGCCGCCTCACCTCAAGTCGTGTCTCCGCCCCCAGCTGCTCACCTTAACGTAAGGATTGCAGGCGCCTGATGACCGCGACTTGAGTTTTCGGGCCTCCATTACTGCAATGAAAGTCACGTGTGGTTATGTCAACTTCTCCACTCAGACATTGACAATAGTTACGTCTGAGGAATAAATTCAATCAATACAACGATCTTCAAAGAGTGAATTATGAAATAATTGGGAAATTAATAGTTATTAGTCTATAGAAAACAAACAAGGAGTTTCCTAATTCCAAATACAGTTGTCTTTTAACTTTGAACTTAAGCTCTACACTTGACTGATTTTAACTAAATTAATACGAAAATGTGGACGTCAACATATAGCAATTTTTGTCATTCCCTTCCGATTAAATTTCACGTGATTAATGTACGCAAAGACAAAGTTATATAACCACATGAGTTTAATTCACCTAAACATACAGAGGCTACCGCTGCTATTTCAGTGCGACCAATTTTCTTCCATATTATGTTTCGTTTTACAGGTAATTTTCAACTACTAACACGTCAAGTTCCGGAAAGATCATCTGACCAAATTTTCTTACGCTTTCCGCCGTTGCAGAGGTACAGACAGTGAAAATTTTTCTGTCGATTTGGCTTCACAAGGGAGTGTTTTCTCTGGGGAAAATTTTAAGGCTTTGGCTTTGTGCTAAAATTCATGCACTATGCACCTGACAACTCTGCAGGATTGCCAGATGTACATCGCTCAGATTTTAATAGAAAAATGTTGATAAAACATGGAGATTTTTGGCCCGAAAAACAGTCCCTAGAGCAGCCACCGACCAGAAGACTTTTTTTTAGCTACTGTACCGCTACAACGATGTGAATTGTTTGAAAATCTGACCCTGGAAAGCTTTGCGGAGGGGAATTAAACCGGGAATTTTCAAGACATATTTTCATTGTCGCACCGTGAACTCAGCGAAAGCTGTTCCGCTTGCTGGACTATGATAGTTTAATTATTTTGACGGTTAGGAATGTGAGGCAAATCTCGTGTTGTTGAGCAGACAACAATGGGGCACCTGACTGCGAGAAAAGGCCGTCACATGTAATTTAAATTTATGTTAGTAAATAAGTTTGACCTTTGATTCCAAGGTTATTATTTCGTTGCACTTTAATTCAGAAAGTCATTTCTAGAACACTGATTTGTCGTAGATTTTATTCATTGATTATTCTCTTAAAATACCTATTATAACTTGCAAGAAACACCATTATCAAAATTAGCAAAAAATAGCGAAACGTGATGAAAATCTTACTATGTATTGTGAGCAGCCCACTGTTCTCGTACGCAGCCAACTGAAGGAGACCTGTAAAAATTGATTAAATTAGCAAAAAGAACTCTTATCGAAATACTTCTAGAAATTTAAGATTGAATTATTGGTTTAAGCCTCCTTAACAGCAACCAACGTACTCCCCAGAGAGGGAGGAGGAAGGCACCGCTTAGTATGGAGTTGAGACAACGTAGAATCTATCTGCAATATGCGTTCCCACTCTCTGCGCATAGATACAGCACGATAAGTAGAAGTTTGTAAAACATGATTCAGGCTGGAGACGGAAGTTATAAACGTACAATAATGACAGCAGTGAATCAAAAAATATGGACCTTAATAAAATAAAAAACCTATTCTATTCGAACAAAAGTAACGCGTACCTAACCTGCACCTCCTGGGAGTACTTGTTCACGCACATACAATAGTTTTACTCCTCGAAAAGAATACTCCATTTATTGAACTAAAATAGTCAACAGTTAATTTAAGTAAAACAGGTTCAAACGATACAACATCCTAGAAAGTTTACCTGAGCCTCATTTTGCGAGTTGCTGAATTATCTCTAGGTCATAATTAACTCTGCGGGCACAAAACCCCATCCACAAATGTAAATGATAATGAGTTTGAGAGCGGTTGGAAAATGAACGACCTGGCAAATGTAAATAGTGCAGCTAACATTTCACTGAGAATATAAAAATATCTAAACGCTGAGCAAAAACTCTGAAACCTCGCATTATTAAAAGCAAAGAACACGAAAGCGCACAAAAAATTCTAAAATTTTCACCAAGCAACTCCACTTGCTCTGGAAGCTTCACTAAAAATGAAAACCGGGCATCGCTTACGAGACGTAAATTTTTGGTCCGATTTCTGCAGACGTGAAGCCGCCGCTGCCTTTTTCTTCAAGCCATCCAAGAGACAAAAGGATGAAGACGGCGTGCAGCAAGTAATTTTCCATTCCACGAAACCTATTGGTTAATATATGGGATGATTTTTCAACATAATTGGGATCCGTTTTTGGGGTGCGGCCGTGAGAAGTTTAGAGAAGTTTCTAAAATTTGATTCAAATAGACCAATGAGTGACGTCAGTAACATACTACGATAAGCTAACGCAAAAAAAAACCTCGTCAGCGCATGACCTTTTCGGAAAATGTAATCGAACTGAACGTGATGCAAAAAAAAACTTGTTGCTGCTAAAGAATCAACGATTTTGATTGTGTGGTCTTGCGTGGCACATTTCAAAAGAAGAAAAAAATTGCATCTGCAGATGCGTATACTAGGTAAAACAGCAAGTACGAGTTGCGCTACTGCGAGCGGATCGCTACGGTGACTGGTCTCGAAAACTCTCCGCAGCACAACCCTTGGAGCTGCTAAAATCAACAACCTTACAATTACTTAAGGAAAACTCGTTATTTAAACCCGTTATTTAAACACGTTATGATTTAAGGAAAACTCGTTTTATAGAAGTCACACTTAATTTACTCTTTCAGGCCCTACACGGCTCAGGTTGAGGAGAGCACACGCAAAAAAGACCGTTAGAGCCGTTGGTGCGGCTTCATTAAGAGAGCAGGCAGCTGCGAGGGAAGACGAGGGCACGAGGCACATGACAGCCCTCACCTGGTACCTACCCTCACCGCATGCACACGCACCAAGAATATACAAGCTCTTTTGAAGCAAAGTCATCGATTTTCAACATTTATGAAGAGTAGCCGCTATGTAGTTTAGATTGCAACAACATGTCTAATAGGGATTTACGGTACGAAAAATAATACAGGAAGTGAATAATTTTAAAGTAGTCTCATCGTCTCTTCATGTATTCATTGATGAGTGAACTAGCACGATAAAAAATATTTCATTTTGTTCATTGAAAATAAATTTTAATGAATGTTCAACTCACTCAAGGAGAATTTAATAAAATTGAGATGTATCTCACAAAACAATAGGCATCCGTTGAAGTTAGCACCGATTATATCATAAATGAAATCGAAATGAAAAATGAAAAAACTGCATTTTTATGAAGTATTGGATCGCCTCCAATAATTTTTCCTTTTGCTTGCCTCAATCAATGACTAAACGATAAGATCGTTTTTAAGAGAATTGTAAGAACAATTCGTTTACTATAAATATAAATTCGTTCTTAAAAATATATCGTTTTTAAGAACAAACGGAAAGAATTTCTTTGGCTTTGTTTCCTAGTTTTTACAGAAGAGATGAAATCGAACAGATTGAATAAAAAATGAGAAGAACAGAATTCTTTACATTTACTTTGAAAATAGAAGAAACGCGTAAGTGAAGAAAGCGTAAAAGCAAAATACAAATTAGACAACTCTGCTCCCGTTATTCCATTCACACCAAAAAAGCAAAATCAATGAGCAAGGTTCAGAATTCTGCGGCCTGCCTATCATTCAACGAACAGGAGAAGCTTCTGTCGTCACATCGAACGTTAGAATTTCCCAAGAGGAAGGAACCCTTCCTCGTCACTTCCCCAAGGCAGTTCCCCGCTTCCTCACATGTCTTTTGTTACCTCAGCACAACCCCTCAGCACCCTCTTCCCTTCCCAGACGGAACCACATGTTAACGAATTCGAGTTCAACCGCAGCTACGACAGCGCATCGAGATGTACCGAGCGTTCTGACGACGAAGAATTTCTCTTTTGATTCAATCTATGAGAGCTTGGAAATCGAAAAATGTGAGGGCAAATTCAATCAAACGTTTGCGTTAAAAGTTAAGGAATTTTACACTAAATTGAAATTTGTGTCTTAATACTTGTAACATATTAAATACATGCAAAAAAAATGTAATGAAAATTAAAAATGAACCAATTTCGACACAGAATTACTTCGAATGGTGCAAGTTTCCAGTTATTGGTTGAGCGCTTATTATCCGATATTTATAAATCACACTACAAGTAAGACTGTGAGTCATAATCGTAGTGGGATTAAAAATGAATTATATTCCAATTAACACTCGCTGGTTGCAACAAAATCTTTTTGGACTTGAAGAAATATTTCCCTCGCTTTTCTTTTAAATAAATGATTCTCCGATACCCCGCTTTTATCCCAGACACACACTCCGCGTGAATTCTCACGGAATAACGCAAGCGAAAACTCGAAAGAAAACAAGGGACAACATAAGGTCGCCTCCAGGGATTTCATGCGAACACAAACACTGTCCCACTCGGCCCTAAAGTACCTGTTATGGAAATAATAACGTGGATGCAGAGCTCGGACATGTCATGGGAGAAAAATTATGGTCAATAACGTAGCGCACCGGGAGAGCAAACCGCTGCTTGTAACGTGCACATGTTACAAAGGGTGCGTGGGAAGCTCAGGAGCGGCTTATAGGAGACGTTGATGAGGTTTGGCAGGCGCAGTTGCGCGAGTCCCAGAGAGGTGCAACTGGCGAGCCGGTGTGTGTCGCGGGGGAACGCAGCCAAACTTGCGACACAGAATGGAGGTGGCAGTACAGAGACTGTGTTTGTGCCGCTACAGAAAATGCTGAATGGAGAGGGGCCTTGGGCTGGAATAATGCGACGAGGAGCTATATTGTGATGTGTGTAGTGGATGTTTGCTAAGGAAGGTATATTATGTGGTCGTCTCGCGTGTGTTGTAGAATGTGGAATGCGGAAGAGTTTTGATGGGTTCGATTTCATGAAGCTTTTTTGATGTTTTTCAGGACATTAAAATATTTATTGTGAAAAGAAAATGGCGTGTAGGTACGTATATGAATTGCAGAACTGTAAATTTACAATTTTGGTTAAATGAATTTTCACCAATCATGAAAAATATCAAGTAAGAGCAAGCATTACTAAAAGTGAAACTGTTTATAACTGTCCTCGTCTAGCACACGAAAAAGCTGAGTCAGTACTGGCTCATGAAGTTCATTTAATCAGAGTTGCCTTTCTATTGGACATAAATAACGCACATTCCATGATGAGCACTGATATTTATACAGCAAAAAAATATAAAGAACGAAGTATTGTCTTTTAGTTGACAATAAAAAAATACAGCTGCGGCGTAAAGAGAAGATAAAACAACGTTAAATATAATCAAACGAAACAACATAGAGGACCTGAACATGTCTGTCATCGCAGCACGTCGGTGATCTCTGCCAGAACACAATGCTGGTCTGAATAGCTGAGAAGATGGAAATGAGTTGGCTTAGAATTAACAAAAGTGAACATCGGAGCCATTCAAACAAAATTGCAGTTTCGCAGTTCGAGTTGCATTTTTCGGATATTTATAGTATACGATGACTTCAAAAGATTCTTCGACAGAAATATTTGTGCAGATGAAAATTTTAGGATACTATGAGCTAATCAAATGGCACGAGAAACTTCAAGCAACGTTATGGAAAAATAATTACATTTTACCACCTTTGGCTGAAAGATAAAATTTAAAAACAAAATTTCGACTCCCAAGTCCACATCATACTACCCGAAATAAAGGTGAAGACGAACAGAAAATTTCAGAGTAATAGACGAGATCTGAAGGTCTATTATATTCCAGAACAAACTTCTCATGAGCGCAATGAATATTCAAGGAAGAAAATGAGACAATTTAGAAAATGGTTCGATAAAACCGAGCGTTGAGCGTCCCTCGCTTTGAGATTTCATTGAAGTGCCTGTTAGCGAAATTCCTGAGGATGTCGTGAAGCTGCGAGGCAGATGCGCAGCGATCGTTGAGGGTCATTGCTAATGGCCGCATTTTGAGGGCGTAATGAGAGCTGAAGCTCGACAAAACGAGCCGCGCTGGCGTAGCGGACACGGTGCACAAGGGTGTTGACAGGGAGAATTGCGTGCAGACAGCGTGTGCGGCTATGTCGCCGAGTGTTCAGCAGAGTCGCCGAGTGTTCAGTAAAGTAGCAAAATGTCCAGCAGAGTCGCAAAATGTTCAGCTGAATCGCAAAATGTTCAGCTGAATCGCAAAATGTCCAGCAGAGTCTTAAAATGTCCAGCAGAGTCCTAAAATGTCCAGCAGAGTCCTAAAATGTCCAGCAGAGTCCTAAAATGTCCAGCAGAGTCGCAAAATATTTAGCAGAGTCGCAAAATATCCAGCAGAGTTGCAAAATGTCCAGCAGAGTTGCAAAATGTCCAGCAGAGTTGCAAAATGTCCAGCAGAGTTGCAAAATATCCAGCAGAGTTGCAAAATGTCCAGCAGAGTTGCAAAATGTCCAGCAGAGTTGCAAAATGTCCAGCAGAGTTGCAAAATGTTCAGCAGAGTTGCAAAATGTTCAGCAGAGTCACAAAATATCCAGTAAAGCCACAAAGTTTTCAGCAAAGTCTCTAAATGTTCAAGTAAATCACCCAGTATCCAAAGGCATGAAAACTATTTTGCATTTCATTCCAAACGAGCGATTACGAAGTTCATTGAAAATTTAATGTGAAGTGTTTGTAGATTAAACAAATTATGCACCGAATCGGCAGGCAACATTTCAATTCTACCCTCTAGTGCAATGTAGTGAAGTTGGGACTCGCGCGATTGAAAATAACGATAAACTGTCTCTGATTACACACTATGCAAATTAGTCAATAACTTTGTCAATCACGTAAAGGTACAAATTGTACTTGTAGAGTGAAAACCTACCTAAATATTTGCGCAGGATATCATTGAAAAATTACAACATCGCCGTGATACAAAGAACTCACGTTTCTTGAATCCAGGACAAGAAATTTTAACCCACACATTGAAGACCTTTCTGTGAAGCTGACCCTGCCACGTCTGCAGGAGAAACATTATGCTTCAAGCTTGTCCTACTTTCACTCAGAGTATAAATCACGAGGGTAGGAGTGAACGCAGACCACAAACCCCTAATTCACGAGCACCTGTCATTGGAGGACGTAGATTCTTGCGTTGAGGAAGCGATAAAATGCAAGACCAACGCTTGCGGAAGCATCTTGCAGCCTCGAAGAAAACATAAATAAGCCTTTTTCGTTGAATCCTCTTGCGCAAATAGTTCAAGAGACTTATTGTTGGAAGAGGGGGGAGAGAATTATTTTCGAGTTTGGCTTTCAAATCCAGCTTTGAGACAGCTGGATAATGCAACGAATTGTCTCACACCAAACAAGCCGGAGAAAAATGCAGGGCTTTGTGTAACGCACATGCATCACAACACGAAATGAAGAAAAACTTTTGCCGACGGTTAGAATTTCACTTCATTTTGAGCATCCGCACCACTGAGAGTCGAGCTCAAGCATCGTTAGCTCTGTTGCAAGGCTCCGCACAGTTTAGTGCGAGCTCACAGCTATAAAAGCTACAACCCTTCTTTTTGAGTCTCAATTTCCAACCGTGTTTACCGCCATAAAACGCTGTGTTTAGCTAAAGAAATCTGCTTATCTTTATTCACGTGCGCAGCATCGAATCACACAGGAGCGCTGTGTTCCTATGACAAGCATTCCTCTACTGAAGATCGTAAAAAACTCCACATGCGCTGGCGTCGTTCAATATAACCGGTGCACCCCTCAACATTTTTTTCAACTTCGTCCAGTGAGCGTTAGTCGACAAGTTTGCCGATTCTGCGTAAAGTTTGGAATGACAAATTATCCCAGCGACCTCTCCTCCGTACTCTGCACCAGCCATGAGGCTCCAGGTCGTCAGAGATTTATTTCAGAGCTGCTCATAAATCGCGAAACGTCATAAGCCTAAATGACGGCGAACTAAAGTCCTTTAAAACAGCTCTTGTCATAGGAAAATTATGACTGCGGAGAACTTACCAGAGATTGTTAGATGTTGAAAGACCAGAATACCAACGCAAGTTTTACTTATTTTTACACACGCTTTAATCATCAAATGAGTACTTTAGTGAAGAATGAAATAATGTCTTCATTCTATTTTTCAGCCTTCGATGCTATCAATCAGATATTACAAATCCGGTCAACACTTTTTTTTAAAAACGAGACTGAGTCAAGTTATGAATATTGGTGCATGCAATAAAACTGTGTGGAAAATGTAAAAATACGATCGAAAGGCGAAAAATAGTGTCCGCATGACAACTGAAGTTCTTCTTGAAAATATACAGTTTTTTGCCTCTTTAGCCTAAGATTTGTGATGTTTATGACACTTGAGGTATGAGCATCCAATTATCTCCAGTGTTTGAGAACAAGAAACACCGTTTGTTTCCATGTGCTCTAATCAGACCAAAATGAAAAAATTTAAAAATTCTAGAAAACACTTCCTCAACTGCCATGAGCCCTCCCATAATTATTTACCGAGAGAGTGGATCATTGGACAGCAGTTAGCGTTAATTTATTATTCCCTTTACTAAAGCGTCCTTTATTCACTTAACGACTGCTAATATAAAAAACACAGATTAGATCATATGTTAGTTTAAGCCTACCTAACCGCTAAAAAAAGAACGTTTCGAAGAGAGGAAGTCATCATTTAGTATGGAGATAAAAGGGAAAGCGAAATCTATGCAGAAGAGGCATAGAAACAGCAAATTGAGAAATAAGCTCATAAAACAAGATAATACCTAAAGAAAAAAGTAGTAGATGCTGAAAAACAGGACAGCATTGAACCGAAAAGAGGTTGTCCTTTTAACACAAAAAAAATATTTCATTTTAACAAAAAGAAGGCCTACCTTACTCTCAGCTCGAGCCTTCGCACATTTTCCCCCTGGGAGTGCTAATTCCTATAGATACAATAGTTGCATCCCCCTGAGGGGTGTGGAAAACACACGTAGTATCTGTAGCCGACATCTTGTTCTTAATCTAAAAGGCTCCACTTCAATATCAAAGAAAAATTTACTCAGAAAAAAAACTGTCTTTACTATAAAAACAAATTTCAAACAAATCACTGGAGGATTCATGGAAAATGCGAGTGAAAAGAGGAGAATAGAAAAAATAAAGGCGACGCAAAGCAGCTACTGCAGGCGCTGGAATCAAAGAGCGTCTGTGTTGCTGCGCTTCCGTAATGCGATCCGCGTCCGCCGGCCCGGATCCCCCAAGTGCCCTTCCGGGATTTGCGCTGACCTCTCAGGGAGAAATTTAAGCGCAACTTGGGTTCTCGCCGCTTTGTGGCTCAATTAGCGAAACGCTTGCACTCTTTGCAATCTAGAGCTTAGCTGAGACGGTTCTCATTTAGGCACGACCGTGTATTGTGGTGCAACAGCGATGTAAATAATGCCAGCAATGCTGTTCGGTTGCACATGCTGTACTGCAAGTCACTGAGAAACTCCGAAGGCTCAAACGATAAGAATATCTCTTTTACATGCAACACTGAAAAGAAACGAGGGAGCAATAAGCCCAAGTATCACTTTTTTGTAAATACATCTTCCAAAATTTCCACCGAAATGAAATAAGCTTTCTTAATGACGTTGAATTATACAAGAGACATCGAACGCCGATGAGAAAAAGGCGGGACGAAAATTAAGAAACACGAATAAAGAGAAACAAGAGCAATAACGCCTGGAATCAGACGTTAGTAACGTCTGGAATCAGACGTTATTGCTCGTGTTTCACTTTGGAATCAGAAGATGAATTAGAAATACGGATACGACGTAAAAGAACATCACTAAACATTTGTGTTGCCGACGATAAGAGACAAGTCGATGATGAGAGTAACACATCGCAACAACGAATGAAAGTTTAATGGATGATAGACCACAGCAAAAGAGCTAGGCCCGACGAACAAAATTAATAAGCTTCACAAGACCAGGCTCGGTGAGAGCACGACAGGGGGAGGGTGTGAGGGGAGCTAGACTGCCTACGGCAATCGGGCAAGCTGGGCTACGGCGGGCGCGGTCGGGCGGCGGAACAAAGTTGCTCATTGAAGATCAAATTACTTCACTAAATTGGGGAGCACAGGAAATTGGGCGCTCGGAAAAACTCGAAGCAAAATAGGAAGTGAGTGGGAATTTCCCAGTTCGCATAAGCTTCGTGAGATAACCAGGAAATCCCTCAACGCTCGCCGGGGCAGCACGAAATGAGGAAAAGTTTAAAATTTTGCGGAGCAGGGAACCGTCGCTGCAAATTGAACTGAAATTTCGTCAGCAGATTGAGTTACCTGAGCCAAGAGGAGGTGCGTCGTGCAGGTGCCAAGTAACCATAAATAGCGTCAAATTTTGGAAAGAAATTACGACGCTCCGAGTTAACGAGGTCCAGATTGAATACGCTGATTTCTGTGAAATTACACTTTTAGGATAAAAATGAAAAACAATGTTGCCTAAAATACTCATCTTTAACTTCACTACTTTCGAAGGAAACTTCATAACGTGCACGTCAACGCGCACATGAACTAGTAGTGGTAATGTATGAAAATGTATGAAATGCTTCGTAGAGCATAAATGTTTTTAAAAGCCTCCAAATTTCCTGTGATTTGTAATGCAGCCCCAGAGTGAGAACCAGCGCTCCACGCAATGGAGACTGATAAGCATCACACTGGAAGCAATATTCCCGACTTTCCATGCTCGGAAGAACGAAAATTTTCAAAGTTTGACCAAACTTCAAGATGCATTCTCCAGCAAGGCTTCAATGTCGCATAGAAAATATTGCCGCTACCTCAGCGGAATAAGAAGATTCTGTCCGCAGTAACATCAAGAAACGTAGTGCGTTCTGGCACGGAAATAAATCGGGTATATTGATCGTGTTGCTGACATGAGAAGCCTGTAGATTACGACATTGCGTAATATAGAGAAGAATGACAAATTTACGACAACGACAAAAGGATTGGTCGTACTTCGAGTTTGAGAACCCCTGTGAAAAGATTTGATATGTAGTCAATTCAAAGCTTCCGTAATTATATTATTAGTAAGTTTAAATTTTTCCTGCCACAACAAACGCGATCTCACAAGAGGGAAAAGAATGGACCATTTAGTATGAACTGAAGAAAACGGGGAATCTATGCACAAGGGATGCTCCTACTCAGGATACCATGCGTAGAGAAACAAAAAGTTATGAAGAAAAGACATAAGAAATATCAGAGAAAGCTTGCAAACTGAAAGACGCAAGTGAGCACGAAAAATAGAAGCTTTAAAGGCCTATGAGTTGATGAGGTAAAACAGTATCTTCCTTGGGGGAGTAAAGAAAAGATAAATTTAACTAAACTACGCCTATTATACCTATCCTATGCCTCCTGAGGGGCTGGAAGCCTCCTATTCTCGAAGCCCCGAAGTACAGATTCCAGCCAATAAGATTCAAAATATTTTCCCTAAACGCTCCAGGAATATCAAATGTAACAAAAATTTGTCATATGAGAAATGTCGTATGTGTTGTATGACAAAAATGTACAGAGAGATCGCTCGCATGAGACGATCGCGATACTTGTACAGCCCTACAGCTGAGGGAATAGACCAGATTCTGCCTTCATGATCTTTTGACAAGAGTTTCTTTCTACTCGAGAACTCGTAAAAATTCAAGCCATAGGACAGTGCTCGGAAATTCTTCGCTTCGCAGAGCAAACTCTCGTCAGAAATGAAATCGGCTAAAATCTTTCGCGTCAATGCTTTCCTGAGAGTAGGCATGCACGTTCCGCAGGGAAATGAATCCTATGGAGCGTCGTAAAAGAAATAAAACTAGGCTTCACATTGAGAAACTCAAAATTTTGGGAGAAAGTTGAAGTTTGACAGAAAGGATGTCCAATAAAATGTTTTGAAACGTGAATTTCTCGGGCACTCTCTGTGCCAGACCAAGGCAAATGTCAGTAGATTTCTTCAAAGTTACAAAAATTGTGGCAAAAAAAGATGGAGGTCAGGAAAATTGATTTAAATTATACTAAGCTCACTGATTGTCTATAAACGGTGAAGAATTACGTAATATCCATCATAAAAATAGCAGCTATAAATATTCAATAAATACGACTTCCTGTCTTGAAATGAAATGCCACGGAAATAACGGGATTGTCGATTCCTGAAAGGTCCTAACTCGAGCCTTCTGGGAACGGGAACGGTCATTCCAGCGGCCGACGATAAGGTGGGCATGAGAAGGTGGGCATGAGAAGGGCGGAAGTCGTTCATTTTTCATTTTTTCACTTGAATAGAATTGGAACAGCCATTGCTGAGCTGACAAGCGGCAGATGAGCGTAACGCGCCTTCAAACTCGATTATTGAATTCATGTCTTCTCTAGAGTCGACATCAATTCCGGTCTGTAACACAAGATGCCCATCACAACCGCTGCTCCTTCCATGATAAATAAAACGACTGCCAAACTTTGCGGGAAAAAGTTTTTAAAAATGTTTCCCAAACAATGGGATTTTTTAAGGGACTCAAAGGCTAAGAAAGAGTTCAGAAATCCTGGAGTAACCCCACATGACTTGAAAAGAACGATGCTACTAGACTGTTAGGAAGATATTATGAATCTTTCAGAAATATTCAAGCATATTTTTGAGAGGCTCATTTTTGGAGAAGCTCTAGCGCTCAGTTTATTGCAGCATAATTACTTTTGAATATGAGTATGAAACTCACTTACACATGAACACGAAGTTTTGGTAGCAAACGATAATATTCAAAGCGCTACAATATTTTTACACAAATGAGCTCAGAGAGAAACCCTTAAATTTTCACTATTTTAGCAGTGATTGAGAATCTTGCAGATTTTTATTTAAAATAAAAAATAGAATGATAAAATCTGGGTAGCAAAAACTTTTGCAATCATTTCCAAATAACCGATGGATTGAGAAATTGCTAGAAAGAATGAAACGTAACAGACATTGATTAACTATAAGTTAGTTTCAGCCTCCCTTACCACAACAAAGATGTTCAAAGAGAGGAAGGATGATGTACCTTCATCCTTTTACACAGAGTATGGCTTTTACAATGAATATGGGGTTAAAAGAACGCTGAATTTATCCACAAGGTGGGTTCCACCAGGATGTTCCTTAGAAACAGTAAGTTGAGATATAAGAATAAGAAACAAAATATAAATTGAAGACAAGAGTTAAAGATGATGAAAAACAGAAAAATCAAAACAGTAGTGAACCGAAAAAAATGGCCCTTAACGAAATAAATAACATTTTGAATAAATAGAAGGCCTACCTTACTCTCACGTCGAGACCTCACATTTTTCCCGTGAGAGTTCTCCTAAGGAGGAACTTTTCAGACAACACTGCGTTATCCTACAAGCTCATTGCGATGCTCCTAACTAAGTAGAGCAATAATTTCACATCAAACCACAACATTTCAAAAAAATCACATGAAAATATATGACCCTGACTTTGCAGTGTGATCACAGTAATTACTCAATTTTTTGTAACAAATTCGAGAAACTTAGCAAGCATACAGAATTAACGAACATTTTAATGTCATCTCTTTTTAAAAGAACTCCAAAATTAAAATAAAATCCTTTACATCAAAACAAACTTTGACACCCCAATACCCTGGTAATGAAAACCTCGTTTTCTTTCAATGGTCCGATAAATCCCTAACTTTGGATTTGTTGCTCCGTGCTTTAGGAAATCATAAAATTGATTTAGATTCTAACAAATTTGTTTTCCAGCGCTGCTGCGTGCTATAGAAAGGTAAAGAATTAATTTCAAATCTTTCTGGCTGAGCTACATCAGTCAAAATATGTCATAAATAAAGTCAGCTCATTAGACGTGCACCATGAGTATAAAATAGATGATCGAGTACGTAGGACAAACGTGAGAAGTGGGATTCCTGACTGGGATTCAATTATTATTCGTTAGCATAAATCGTTGATAATTTGCAAGCCCACACACATGCAGGGTACATGTAAAGGTTTGCATTGAACGCAATCAAGTCCCTACGTTAGAGGACAATTCACGTAAATGAAACAGAGTCAAATTCAATCATTTTACCAGTGTTTCTAAGCGTTAAGTCTGATGAAGAGGGCGCAACTTCATTCACATCTGGAGGTTCTCAACGATTGTCCACGCCATTTGTGCTCCTGTAGCTCAGGAATTCTCAGGAATCCAGCCCGTATTTGCCTATTCATAGAAATTCCACGCCAAGTAGAGCCTTCAAACACGCAAGTTTTCACCGCAAGCGCGGCAAAACGAGACCAGAAAGGGGACACTGCTCTCCAATATCTGGTTACGAACGCGCACAGAAGCAGAGCACGTGTAGACGAGCTGTCGAAATCATGTTAAGTAAAATTTGGACAGAAATTAAGCAGTTTTTAATGAGAACACGTCAATGAACCATGAAGAGTTGAGTTTTCTTCAATCGAGATTAAAAATTTCTTCACAGAGTAATCAATTTCGGCCAAATTTAGTCGAAGAAAGCAAGTGGCATAAATCTGTGGCCATTTCGCAATTGGAAGCCACCACGCATAGGAAAGCGCGGTTTGAAGCGGTGAAAGACTAAATACAAGGCAATAGATGTAGCTGACAGATAACGCAGATGAGCTTGCATAATGCATTGATGACATGCGATGAACAGCAGACGCCTCGATGAGCAAGAAAGACTCGGCCATGAATGCTTGAGTAAGCTAAGTTGCTCTGCTTGATGGCTTCACAAAAGAAGGCAAATCTGCGATGCCTTCACTGCGCTGCTCCTGACAAGTGAAGACGGGACTTGAGAGGCACGATACCTGCCCGCTAACTTGCCAACTGACAGCCGTGTCTTAGTAACTGCCTTCTTGATTCCCTGTCTACTTGCCTACCTACCTGTCTGCTTACCTACCTACCTGCCTGTCTGCTTACCTACGTACCTACCTGTCTGCATGCGGCGTAAAGTACCTGCTTACGATATTCGCCCAAAATCGCAGCGACAATCTCGAAAGAGATTGTACGAGTTTTGCAAATGTATGTGCAGGCATTTGAACTGCATCACATCTACTAGGTTCGCAAAAAAGGTCGTTTTAACTAACATCTATGATGTGTGTGAATGTAGCTTGAGGTTGTTGAGGAGGGGAGAAATAGTACAACTTAATGATGAAAACTGATTATTAGTAGAAGCATGGAAAATGTAACAGTTCACCTTGAACGCGAACAAAGCGATCCACGATAAATGTCTGAAACCTAATTTACAAGCTGCAGATTGTCTAAAAAATCTTCATTGTTTCAACTGCTTGTAAAAAGAATCTGTTGGAACTAAAGCCTTTATTTTGAAGTATAAACATTTAACAGATATGATGAAATATTGATCACACCACCGCAGTTCCTAAATAACGGAAAGAAAAGCATTCCAAAATCATTGCAACCTGCAGGAGCTTGGTTAATGTAAACACTTTAACGGGTCTGCATTTCATTTAGCAAAATAAAAAAAATAATTTAGGATAATTTCACTGATTGTTTTAAGTGACGTCCATGATACTTCTCTGGGGAACGACAAAAAAATAAATGTCGGGAAAATTATCAAGATTCAACTAACGCAAGATCCCCATAGAGAGCCGCCTACCTATGAGAGGGGAAAAGAAAAATGAAAGATAAGACCTACCTCGCTGCGTAAATATGAGCACTCGCAAGTCTTGCGTCAAGTGTTGCTGATGGTGCAAGTAGCTGGAAGCGTCACCGAGGAGCGCTTATCCTCCCAACTTTAACGACGAAACGAGGAGCAGCAGTGCTGGCGAAGTTCAGGAATTCTACGTCTCCCCCGATGGACGCAGTATTCTTAGGATATGCTTGAAAACAGCCGTCTCCAGCGCATCTCGACACGCGCAAAATAACCCACGAGTCAACTGTCTATCTCCTGGACTCTTTGTACGTAAGCTCTCCGTATTAATGTATTCCGTATCGCCGAGCTCGTTCGTAAAAGCATTCTTCGAAGCCACTCCGCCAACGTTCATACATTAACCATATTAGTTGGTGTTTGTTGAGGCACGGCAATATCCTGCGAAGCGTAAAACCTACTAAGTTCTAACAAATGAGAATGTAATTTCGAACGTGCTTCTTCAATTCAAGAAAAGAAGCTTCTGGTTAATATTTCAAGACAGCATTGGGTTAAAAAACGCCGAATAGACATTTCAAGCAGAGGGTGGGTATGAGAATTTTAAAAATTCAATTTTCTAATGACACCTAAAACATTGTTGGCAATCGTCCAAAATAAAGGGCAAGCGCCTCTTCGCAAGGCCAGTAACACTAGAACAATTTTCTGTTAGCCACCAGGATACAAAAAAATAAAATAAACATAGCAGCGCAGTTTAATTCAATTCAGTCCCCGTCTCTGGAAAAATATAATGGCCCTTTTCATTAGCAAAGTGCACCCTATTACAAGCGAGTGCTCAGAGCAACATTTGATAGCCGGCAACAACTAGCGAAATATCATGCATAACGCATGAGCGTCGCGAATGAGTACTTTCAAAATACGGTCACATTATTTAACTTAGCAATAAGAGTGAATACTGAATGAGCGTTGGCGGCTCATAAAGCTGGAGTGTTCTCTTCGACACCAGACACTGCGGAGGCAACTGTGTCTTTCATGCAGGTCTCAAAAGTATGGCAAGTTCTTGTGATGCTAATGAACACCTAATCCGCTGCCTCCACTACCTTATTCAAATCCTGAACACAACAATGGAGCTCAGGTCCTTTAGTATTCTGCACTGCAGCATCGGCAAGTTTGGGAAATGGCAGGAAAATTACATGAAGCAGAACGATGTTACGCCGAGCGTCAAATGAGACCGTTCTGTCTCAGGCACGGTGAATGTAGCCCGTAACTGTCGTGTCTAGCGAGGCTCTAAAGAATTTGTGCTAAAATATGCGAGCGCTCCGTAGTTTTGTGCACACGCTGAGGAAAATGGTGGGTTAACACGATAATTATTTACCTTTTCATCGTGAACGAATTAATTCACATGTTGAATCGAATCGCATTGATTTATACGTTGAATCGAATCTATTCATACGGCCTACGTTGATAAAATTTCATGCACTTCAATGCCTGGCACTTGTCTGACAGAAACTCAAGAATGCATGTGCTGAGATGAGCATCAAAAACTAGCACACGCAGTAAGAAAATGCATATTTCCTTAATTTTTTTTTAAATATTGAAGAGCCAGTTAGGAAAGAGAGTCGTGACGCCTTAAAAGGGCACCACTATCTCCCAAAAATTGTCGGGTTTCGACAAAAATAACCACGCGAAGGCGCAAGTAAATAGAGAGTCATGAGCCTTTCGTCTATTGGCCTTGCCAAGGCAAAACCCACAATGGCCTTCAGCAGCACCACAATGGCCCCAAAAGAAACCAAGGAGGCAAGGAAACCAAAGCTCAATTCGGGAAGGCAACTTCTTCGAATTTGTAGCTCAATAGGAACACTTGCGCCAGCGGCGCAGAAGCCACTCAAAAAATTCGCCCATTAGCCAACAACGCACAGCTACGAAATAAGAAACTGCCAGAAATAAACTCCGTCCGAGTCTTGGATCTTGAAGACATGGCTATTGCAAGTGGCCGTCGACTGGAAGACTTTAGTAAAAAGACATTCCGTATTTAATAAAGAACACTCACGTCAGCTGAGGAACAAATGTGAGCCATCACAGGGGCGAGTTTTAGCAAGAAAAATAAAGCTCTCAGTTGTAAACTCGACTATCATGTGCAGGAAATTCACCGAATAAAAATACCGTAAACTAGGTCAGCGTTTTATCTTGATATTTTGTATATTCTGACAGTTCTTATGCTAATTCTTCCATAAAAAAACAGTTTGCTGCGCTAGCAGTCCGTCTTTATTCCACCTCATAAACTGAATGCCCGTAGGTGCTACATACTGACCGCAAATTTCTGTTTGCCGAAAAGTTCAGGAATTTATGTATAGTTCAACAGAAGTATAGAATAATGGTACAAGCGACCTACTTCGCTTAGAAATTTAGTCTCCCATATTGGAAGTTATGGAAGGAAAATTGGATAGCACTGTTGAATTTTTTATGAAAAGTGTAGTTAAATGAAATGAAAGGTTGGATTGAATGTTAAAAAGCGGAACCATTGAGCTGTCAAAAATCTATCAATAAGCATGTTTTGTTAAAAGCTATGTATTTATCACAAATTTTTATCGTTCAAATTATCCGTCATGTACATACTGTACATACTGTGTGTATAATTGTGCGAAAAGAACAGATTTTGTACAAAACTGTTCAATTAATGAACGATCATCCCCACTCTGAAACTATACTGCATATATTTCTAAGTTCTCGACAAATCACACTATTGAAAGTATAATTACTAAGCTCTTCAATCAAGTGGAAAAAATTACTGAAATTTTGAAAATTCGTCAGCTTCAAACCTTACATCGGTACCGCACGATCGCTCAAACCATCTCAATAACATCCTGGAAGGGAAGGAGGGGGGGGGGGG
>JACJUY010007000.1:0-43283 GCA_014220935.1 Platorchestia sp. MABIK
GAATTACCTTGTGTAGTTCCAAGTCATTATTGTCTGTCCATTCATGTCTTGAAATACTAGCCCCAATAATTTATTCAAGAACACTTTGTCACATTTAGACTAACTGCCGTGTGATAAGTAAATTTAAAAATATTGTTCTCGTTGAACATAAATGTGTAGTTGTTAGTGCAGACTCGATGAACCAACGGGTTATCCCCATAAACTCTTCAACATGGCTTCTCTGTTTTCTATAATAACCAGAAGAGCTGTTTGCTCCGGTGAAAAATTGCGGATACAAGACTGGACTTACTTTAGGGTCTTTCTTGTCCAAATGGTGATGATCAACAACATCAGGACCGCCGAGAAGACGAAGGAGACACCGAAGCTTGGGATCGATAACAAGCATGTCTCTATAGGTCAGCGTATGGTAGCGAGATTGGTAAAGAACTGTACACTTAACGTCATATTCATAGTTCACTGAAAAGAGACCGACAAATGATACTTCAGCTTCACCAGCGCGACCACGACGACACGGATTTCATCGCACACATCCTATTCATTTGAAATTTTGTCTCTTTTATTGCGATCACAACGGTTCTTTACGGATTTTAATCTCACGAGTTCTTCTGGTAAATTTTGTTCATGCAAAATCCAATTACGCCAAATTTGTTTATTTTAAAGCTATTATACTCGTGCAGATCTTAAAATACTGATTACAAAGATTTCAAGCTCTCGACAAAAGGAATGCCAAAATGACTCGTGGAAGAGAATCATTGAACTACTGAGACATAGAACTACTAACAATGAATATCATATAAACACATCGAATCAACAGAAAAACATGAATCTCAAGATAACGGGCCGAGAGCAAGGACACATCAAATTGCAACCCAACATTTGAATAACTTACAAAGCTCATCGCTACGGTAAAAATACTTGTTCAGTCGTGTCAGAGTAACGTCAACATAACTGTGTTCTCTTTGCTCTTGTATTTGACACTCCTGTAACAGGTCACCTTGAGCTGTATCCACTAGATTAAATTGTCATTTCTGTGATTTTCCGATTTATTAAAAATGCGAGACACTATGATATAATGAATGGATAAAAATTACAATCTTTCCAATAATAATCCTGGTCATTCGCCCTCGGCCGCGCTATAAGCAACATAAAGGAGAAAAACACGATTCCACAAGTCTCTTTAATGATAAAAACTAGTGAAATTACATTAGAAACAAACGATAAAATCTGAAACATTCATGAACGGCCAATACCTACGTTATTCGTTAGCGTATTAAGTAGACTTCATACACCAAGTTTCTAATACTCCATAAATGAGGATTTAGGTTGTAGTCAGTACGCGGCTTCAAATCTTGCATAATTTCCCCACTTATACAGCACAACTTGTGCAGATTAGAAATTTGCGGAATGTGCCTCATGTACATTTGTCTTGCCGCAGAATAGAGACGCATTGATATAAGAGATATTCTTATACAATTAACTTATACTTACGTTCCACAAAATTTAAATACCGGTTCTTAGAAATCTCAATGATAGCTATCAGTCACAATATTGCAACGCTCATTTTTTACCGACATGTTCAAATGATACAAGATATTGTGTATTTGTCTAATCAATAAACCGAGCACTAAAGATTATTAGATTATTAGTTAGTTTAAGCCTCCCTATCCTCAACAAATGAGATCCAAAGAGAGGAAGGNGCCCTCACATTACCCCCCTGGGAGCGCTAATTCCCATAGATACAATAGTTGTATCCCCCTGAGGGGACCGGGCACTAAAAGAAAAGTCTTATGATGCGAAATACCAACATCACGAAAATTGTTGCTTCGCACCGCAGATGAACTTCGAAACGAGTCCACTTTCAGACAGTAAACAGCGATCAGTTAATTAAATGAAAATGTTTTAACAACCATGACACGAAATTACATAAAGAAAAATCAGAGAATAGGGCTAACAAGAAATATTTTTCATCATCTACAATCGAACGATCGAACAATCTGGGTCTACCACGAGACATTGGTTGTACATGAATTAAAGCTACCATAATATTATTGTCTTAAAGAATGAGTCGCATTTAACCTTGAGCATAGAGGAGAGAAAGTACACAGACAAGTACTGAACAGATAACCGAGAACCCTAGATCAGTTTTGCATTCGATTTCCATCTATTGATGTAATTTTAAATTTAGTTATGTTTTATTCAAGAGTTACAACTAACATCCTTCTATTTCCCAGCCAATACGGCCATTTAAACATTAAAAACTTCCCATAAACTCAGAAATGATAAAAAAGTCTGTACGTACTATGTCCATCTATTCCAAAATATTCTGAATCTCGAGAAAACTCTAATAAAATGCACTACAATAGGTATATGACAACTTCATTTATGAACAGGTTCAAGTGCAAATTGAAAAGTGCTCGTAGGCATAATGATAACACTTACGATAAATACTTACAGTCCACTACTGGTGCACACTCATATTACATACGTCAATGGCAACTTTGAGTATACTGTACATTGAATAACTAAAAGTTTAACACAATACCTCAAGTAAATTCCAGTTGTTCACTGCTATGAGTAAAAAGTAGGCACAGAATAGCTTCGAAATTGAATAACAGGTTATTTCGAGCTGACAGATAACAAATATAGATGTATATTTATATAAGCTCCCTTAAATCTATGAAGTCGGAATCCTACGACCCAGTCCAATAATACACAACTAAGGTAAGTTGTAGCTATAGTTTAAAGGAGGATCCTATTCAGTCAACTGCCACTGCAATTATGAAGAAATGAATGGGCGCTGCAAGTACACCTCTCACTGAGCTAATGCAACACCCACAAGATTGGACGACCATGGCCTCAAGTAATCAACCCCCTCTCCGATTAGATTATATGTTAGTTTAAGTCTTCTTAACCGATAAAAACTGAGCGTTTCGAAGAGAGGAAGGAGAAGGCACCATTTAGTATGGAGATAAGGGAACGTGGAATCTATGCAGAAGGGACATTGAAACAGTAAATTGAGAAAGAAGTTCAATAAACAAGATAAAAGTTAAAGAAGAAAGTAGTAGGTGCTGACAAACAGGACAGCAGTGAACCGAAAGAAGGTGGTCCTTAACATAACAAAAAACATTTTCAACAAAAAGAAAGCCTACCTAACTCCCTCAGCTCGGGCCCGCACACATGTTCCCCCTGGGAATGCTTACTCCTATAGATACAATAGTTGTATCCCTCTCAGGGGTCAATTCCCTTTCAATGACAATAATGAAGAACCCTAAAAATTTATTAATTTGTTTAGTTTTAAGTCGAGTTCCTCCTAGAGGACTTTCAGTCTAGAAGGAAAAAATGAAGTGAAAATAAGATGAGTCAAAATAGGGTAGAAATAATGCCTGAATGACGCGTGGGTTATAGGAAAATATGCCCTAATCAGTTTGGCAGTTAGCCCAAAATATTTTCATTTTAATTTACATTAGAATATTTTTAGTTATCAGTTAAAACAGAGAAATTGTACTTCTTACATCTGTAAAATTAAATTAAGAGGTTGGTTACTTAGACCAACGAGTTCATTTCAAAATTTGATTCATCGACAGTCATACGAAGGTTGGATTTTGAAAAACTTTAGTCCTTCATGTGAACGCTTTATAAACGTGAAATTATTCACAAGCCGTACGACCGTTTTTTTCAGACACCTTACGCAATTAGAAATCACTGTCATTTACTGCATTACCTGGGATGTCACACCTACTTTTCTTTCTATTGCTAAATGCAAACTAAGCTCTGATGCGCAAGACTTCCAACACAAAATACTAATAAATTTTTTTTAGTGCGGCATCATCAATTTTAGTGCGGGACAGTTGTATGCAGAAAATACGATCGACTTGCGATTGTTATAGTTGATAGAGCACGGATGATCACGCAATAGCTAACAAGTGGCTAACATCTACGGTGTATTATAGGCATGTACGAGTGCATTATTAGGGATGCTTTACCTATATTATAATCTGGAAAGCCATTTCTCATCAAAATATCATCAAACGCAAGTGGTCTTTGGAGATATAAAAGTTATCAAGAAAAGATATTCACCTGCAAATTTCCTTAGCCCATCAGAAAAGTTTCTAATTTGCAAATGTTTGATTCTAACGAGAGTGGATACGAGAAAAACACACTCGTGATGTGGTTTGCAGAGCGTTACGCCACAGTACCAGAAATAAAGTGAAAGACACGAGAGAAAGTCAACCGAACTAAAATATTAAACTTACAACTTTCACCTTAATCTGTGGTTGATCGGTACAAACCCTCAGCAAAGGCTTCCGAACTTACTCATTTCACATGATTTCACATTTCCAGAAGTCCATAAGGCATTCCATAACGAGAGAAGAGTCAACTCTTTTCATGGAATAGATACAGTATATTTATCACTTCAGTGCAATGATAGATAAAGTAGCTATAAGAATATGAGGCACAGATGGAGGCAGAATGTGAATGAATACAAGGGTTGGAAGAATAGAAGGCAAAAGGTGCAGGTATACACAATATCTAAATTGAAGAATATTACACTAGTACACGAGGTAGAAGTTAAATTTGGTCACTAGTTACGTCAAGAGCACACTGGATATAAATACATGTGAGGGTTTCAAGTAACGCGTAAGTTTGATCAATGCCAGCGTGCTGACGCGGATGTAAATTTATTGTCTGGGAAATCTTTAAACACTTCTATTTTTCAAGTCATGGGCATAGTTACATTCGAAATCAAACCTTATCTATAGTCACAAAGAGAAGATGTGCACTAGCAATGAGAGTGTAGGAAGGAGCGGTCCAGTAAACTTTCAGTTAAGTTCACACAACGGCACACGGAAAACTGCCTTTATAATCCCCTTATCTCCACTCCAACATCCAATGATAATTTCTCATCGAATCAGTGTAAATTATCGAACGTTTTTAGACAACATTTTCTTTCAGGAAACCATCTCCCCCTCAACGATGTAGAAACGGAACAGAGTTACGAGGAAGTAGCGTAAGTGAAGTCTTAAGTGCACCCTACATCGCGCCGCTACCGATAGCCAGAAGACAAAGTTTATCCATTTGGCAACATTTACAGGAAGGCTGTTTAAAGTGACACGTGTCACTGTCGAGGTTTTGGCTAGAGTGGAGTCAACAAGTGTGTAGCTTTGCAGCGAAGCCCCTAACGGACGATTTTATGAAACCGTTCGTCAAAAAATCACAACAGCTTATTTTTGACCAGTAGAATGCTTGAGGTTCTCAAGAGAAAAGTTCGGAAGTTACCAAACCTGTATGCTGAACTGGGGGAAGTTTACTGGTAACTTTAAAAATAAAATTGCCGGGTACCCACTTTCATTATTTCATAACGCACAATGCTACAACTTCCCTGTCTCATTCTCCGCTCTGAAAATTATCAGTAGTGTATTTTACGTTGGAACTATTTTCAAAACATTTCTGAAGAAAAAGAAATTTGTGAGAACCAAAACAATTATTCGATTGCGGAAGAGCGTACAGATGAAACTCATGAGTAGAATGTAGCAGAGGGATTTCGAGATGAGCAGTTCAGAGATGGCTTGAGGATTCGTTTGAAACATGCCTGAAAGAGGAATAAAATATATTAACTTTTCGATTTTAAAGTGAGTCAAAAGCGTTCGTAGTTCAACACAATTAAATGTTCACAGATACAGAATCCATTCTCGAGTATACCGATACTCTTATTAAAGTGGAAATTTTTATCGCCCTCAAAAAATCATATTGCTTCATAACAACAAAATAAGATAATTCAATTTCTGATACTGCAGAAATCAAGTCAAAAAAGTTCGTGCATAGGAAAATGTTTGCAGGAAAATGTAGGTCATTACTTGAAACATTTACCAGTAAATCTCTTTGAACATTCAAATGGGAAGATCAAGAGGGATTATGAATGAGTTGAAGAAACCGTTCAAACCTAGCGCGTCATTTGTTCGGTTTTTAGCCAAGTTCATTTCAGCCATGACCTAAAGTTCAGAGTACTTAGATCTGACAGGAAGATGTGTTTTGCGCAAGACAGGAGAGACATCTCTTCAGTGCGGTTACAGGGACGGTAAGTTTAGGATCTCCTTGTGCTGGATTTGTGTATGATGCCCACTTTAGTTGTTCGTTTGCATGAGAAAGTTGATGATGCAATGCATGAAAAATTCAAGCAACTTGCTGTTCTGAACCTACAAAATTTTTCCGTTCAACCAATCTGCAGAACAACAAACGCTTTGCCACAAGGTTAAGAAGACGACATCCTCATTAAAGCGATGGGAGTTTCCTTGATGACAGAACTTGATTAGAGTCCCGGCCTGAATCCGATTGAGAATATTTAAAAGATTGTTGGTGAAAGGATTTGAAGAGAAATTTTCACTTTAACTCGTATAAAACAGATAAAAGCGTAAAAAGCCACACTTCGTTTTGTAAGAAACTCGAAATGATGTTCAAAATCAAGAATTACTCATAAAATATCAGATTTTTATGGCAAGAGGTAAGAAATTAAAGCATTTCCATACTGTACCCCAATTGCTTAACAAAACAATTTCTCCAATTTAAGTAAAAGTGTCTTAAAGTTTCAAACAGTTAAATCTTTAACACAAGAAGTCGAACATAATTTTATCAATATTGCATTTTGATGCGGTGAATGCTTCATTATTATGCACGGAATACACTTATGATAATTTGAAATTAGATATTATTATTGAACCTTATTTCTTGATAAGAAAATAAGTAATAAAAAACATTGATCATTTTATAACAAAATCCGGAAATTATCGTTATTTTCTGTGGCGAAACCTCCTATACAGAAATAAAACAAAAACCTCACCTAAATTTTACGCAACAACATTCGATTAATAAACTGGAAATTCAATGTTCATTTCGAGCATGGCACGCCAACTACAATGAAATACACGAAACTAAATGTTTCGAATCCTATCCACAAATTCAGAAAAACTCTACACTGCCACTCACCTGCATCAGGGCAAGGAAAGCTAAAGCCGTTCCCAGACAAGCGAGACGTATCCTTGGTGGGTACATTCCACTTCACAGGTTCGCAGCGGACCAGAGAGCAGGAGGGCCGTAGTGAAGGGAAGAAGTGGTGGTGAAGCTGTTGAGCTTTGTGGCACAATGGACAAGCACACAGACCGCCTCAAGGCAATATGGAACTCCTCAATTTCCGTGTCAACGAAGGTAGCAATACCTAACAATACTACTAATTAATTTCAAAGAATGAATGGTAAAAAGGTAAAAAGTTCCGAATGTGTGGCTACTGTTTTTTGCGAACAATGATCTGCAAAGAGTGTTCAGATGAGGGTGCTCTCGCTATAGTAGTAGAGCAGATATGAATGATCTTGGAAGCCTCAATTATAATGAGGGCATAAGTTAGCAGTACCCATAGTTCGCAGAACCACCATAATAGGTGCTAATAAATACAACTCCCTACTGTAAAAATAAAGGTAAGAAAATGAACGCGTTATACGAAGTAGCTAGGAATTTGGTTCATTTCAAAATTTCAAAAATTTAATTTCTTCTTTATCGTAGGTTCACTCTATTCGAAAGATTGTAAAGAATTTTTTAGACTTCTAATCATTTAACGAACAGAAAATATTTCTCAAGTACCTAAGCAAGTAGGAAAGCACAGCATTACGTGAACTATCATACATAATTGTAGCTAACCATTTCGCAAAAATTAAAGATTAATTCGAGTTCATCACTACTTGCCTAATCCACCTATATTATACAGTGGATTGGAAAATAAGCTAGTTTAAGCCTCTCAAACAATAAAAGCGTTCATGAGAGACAGAAAGGAGGAAACCCCTATTTAGGATGGAATTAGGGGACAGGAAATCTATGCACAAGGTGTGTTCCCAATGCCTGCTTATAGGAAAAACATGATTGAAATACGATGCTAAACAATTTAATAGCTGAGAACAGAATAGAGTAATCTGCTGTAAAAAAAATTACAGCAGTGAGCCAGAAAAAAAAAGAGATCGCGTAACAAAACAAAAACCTATTCCATTAAAACAAAAGGAAGGCCTACTTAACTTTCACCCCGGAACCTCACATCTTCCGAATGAGAGTGCCAATTCCCATCGATGTAATATTTTTCATCTGAGGAGTTAACGAGTACAAATCCATCTAAGCGGCATAAAATTTCTTTAATAAAATGGATGGTCTATTCTTATCAAGCGTAAAACAAGGGAAAATTCTGGTCAGAAAATTAAGGCAAACAAAGTAGCTGGAATAAAGATATACTACGACTGGAGATACTAAATCAAACATGAATGCACGAGATCCTCAATAAAATTACGATGACACTCAAATTTGCACATCACTGGCGCACAAAATGATACCTAAAATTAAGTGACGCAAAATACAAGCTGATTAACTTCTGACGCACTTAGGCCTGTTTACATTTCGCTCCCAAATTATGTGGACGTTGACATAAGTTAGCACGTTCTTCAGGGCACTTTTACGGAATACATAAGAATAAGCAGAAAATAACAGAAATGGGGGGAAAAAATCCTAAATTCAAGCTAAAGCCATCGTATGAAATGAATATACCGCTTCAGAGAGCGGTCGTATTCGAAATGAGGAAGGTTGACCCCTACACTGCTGGTATTGCGTCGGTCGAGAGGTAATTCCGAGTGTGATCAACGATCACGGGTGCCATGTGCGCTCACCTGGTGACCCGCTCACGAGCATCAGTAGCAAACTTCCTTTACATCTCAACAAAGATACTTTCCCTAGACATCCTATACTCCGGCAAATGAAATTGGACGCTAAACAGCCACGTCATCCTCACGCAACTTCTGCGATGATCAGCGTTTGGTTAGAGCACCGCTTTTTGAGAGCTAAAAAATTAATATATCAAATTATTTAATTAGAAACTGTTTTCCTTAGAGAAATATCTACACCATGAACGTAACACTCACTCCACAAGCAAAAAGCCAGGAAAACAACAAAACTTACCAAGATCTGTTTTTGTTCTGTATCGAATAATTTAATAGGAAACACAAACTCGAGAGGAAAATTACGGTAAAATGTTAACATGAGCTAATGAGAGGAAACAATCATACCTAGAGGGAATTTTGACACAAGTCAGTTGCACCTGATGCTCGTCAGCGGCTGGGCGCGCCCGTAGAGAGCAGCGTGAGGCGGGCCAGAAGCCAGCCCGCACGAGACTACTACATCGCTAAAATGCACCAACAGCCACTCTACGCTGACCAAACAGTGTGTGTGTGACATAATTGCACCCGGGTGAACTACAATGACATGAACACAACATAAATGAAAGGAAATGGGATTCATGCACTCCCCGTGAAAACAAGAATAATGGAAGAAAAACATGTAATTATACTGCTCACGCGAGAACATGCCATGTTCAATTTATAATGAAAAATCAGCCGATGTAGTAAGGAAAAAATCACTGACAGTCTTAAACACAATATGTGCAAAAAAATTTGCTTTTGGAAATTTTGTAATGAATTAATAGAGGCAAGACAAACCGTATGTACTATTTTCACAAGCGTTGAGCCAACTACCACAACCGCTGAAAAGTTAGTTATGCGTAAAATAATTGTAATTTGATACAGACTTGGTTATAGTTTCTCATGAAATAGACGTAAAGAAGAGTTTAGTAAATACAGTTACTTTCTAAACAACATTTAGACGCAGAATTAGAGGGGACCATGGTTTGCGTGGACAATATAGAGCAGGGTGGTGAGGGATTTGAGGCACATACGACTAGAAGAAAATATTGCGAAGGTGAATCGCGACTGCAGATCCGGTCCAAGTACGGCACTAGCAGTTTACCTTGCGACGCTTCTTGTTACTAAATCAAATGGATGAGTTACTCGACACGATAATGGAGAGAATAGAAATCGCTGTGAAAACCAAACTCAAAAGCAAAATTTGTGACATTCATTACATTTTTCCACTGATCTCAAAGTTACTTCCAAAAATTATACCAATATTTTCACATCCACAGCGTGAAATTAGAAATATCCTGGAACTGGTTAAGCAATAAAACAAGTGACAGAGTAATCGTAATCTACACAACTAATTGCTTTCAACGAAGTAATGAAGGCGAAGATGGATCGTACCTTGTGGATGAATAAATCAGAAAATGCTCGGTACAAACATTTTCATAAAATTGGAAAGAAATGATGTTCCAACGCACTCTGCCACTGACAAACATGTGCACTTGGCGTTGCTTCTGAATTAACAATTCTGTTCAAAGTGCAGTAAAGCGACGAATTCTTGTAAAAACAAGGGAAGGAAACAGCTGAAACAATCCTTCGTAAAACATAACATGAAAAATAATAGAAAATACCGTACGATTCCATGAAGAATCGAAAAGGATTGACTTATGCACAAGTTCCTTCAATTTCCAAGAAAATGAACGTCTCACGATTACCGTCCCTTACTTTGGACCGTCGTCTTCCATCCGAAGTTAGCATTCGAGTGAGTCTTAAGCGTCTCACTCAGGAGCTCGAGCTTCAGAAGAATTGCACATCCTCTACTTCAAATTTTCAAAAATTCACGTGCTGAGGTAATGGTCGTGCACTCTCGAGGGTTCGCTTCAAGATAAGGAGAGAGAAAAAATAATCGACACGTGCAGTGCCAATTTGAAACTTTAAATTTTATAGAAAGCAGGAGCGCCGTTTTCTTTTCAATTTCGCCCTTGTGCTGCTCCTTCCAGACCAATGCGGTGTAAAAAAATATGAAGCATGCAAAAAATGGAAACATTTTCATGTGACTCCATCGATATTTAAGAGGAAATTTCCATTTGCACGATGCACTGAAAAAACAATTGCATATAATTTTTTGAAAACGAAGGTTCACTCAGCATTCCAAAATTAAAATTCCTTATATTGGCATCGCCAGGGTAACATTACTACACTCCACGTAGTATACGCTCAAATAGCATTTCCGTGCGGCGAAGAAGGCTAAAAAAAAGTACGAGAGAGCAGGTAAGAAAATATATGAAGATATAAAGGTGCTTACAGTACAAATCATAACAGTTCAACATACCCTAGAAACAACTTGGAGAAAGGAAGATTGGGTTTTGATGTACACTCATCGTGCTCGTGGCAAGACACTCACCGTGTTCCCGTCACGGACGCTCTCAACGTCTTCAGAGTCGCATTCAATTTTGATACATCACTAAATGTAGTAAGTCATTCTGGTAATAACTTCAAGATTAAATAGACCGTGAAATCGAATAGAAATTGGAAGGCAGAATTTTTTCTAATTTCTTCATCTTGCCACCATTAGAAATGAGTCGACCAACAATTTTTTTCCACCTTGGCTTACAGAATGAAAAATCTGATCTTTAATTTTGCACATTCAACGTCAAGAGCGTCCAATGAAGTTCAGGTGGTAAAAACACATTTTCATAACGATATCCAACATACAATCAACTCATATTTTTGAGGTACTGAAGCAAGTACATTTTCATTCTATTGAATAAAAAACCAAGTTTATAAACCGCCTGATGCTCGACACTAATGAACATTGACATGACGGATTTTGGCGTCTAAAAAACCTCTACAGGAATAAATGGGCTGGTCACATAATACATCATAACTGTTCAACAACACGTACAGACATTACAGTGTTTCTCTCAAAGGTCCGAACGTTGTCACGTTGAACATCAACGCAGAATGTGCTTTGACGCTAATGAATACGAGGACATCAGTCTGGTATATTACGAATTTGTACCGATCTACCTCACATACCAACAGAAACTCTCCACATTACCAACTGGCAGAACTTGAAACGCTGCCTTTCAACTTGGGGAAGATAGTACCTTTAGCCCCTTCACTATTTTTTAATGATAGGTCTTCTGTGAGAGACCGTACATGTGCCAGCTCAGCGAAGGAGGTAAAAACTTGCCTAGAAACCTAGATAGTTTTCATCATTAGAATAACTTGAAAACCTTGTACTAGATTAAACACTATTTGGTAACTAGTCTTCAATAAAAATACTGCAGGTCTGTCTCAACTAAAAAACGGCGCAGCATAATACCAGTTTAAAATATAAGTAAACGCAGATGTCGCTTACAATTTTAACTCAGTTTTCTCGCATCGTGAGAGTGCATGATACTGCAATAATTCTGACAGTAAACTGCACTGCGCGGCCCCATTCCGCAGCAGGCGGTAATACAATAGTGACCACTATTCGCAAATCGTGTTTCTTCTGGCAACATGTGCTGCAGCCGTGCGCGTGTACCATCAACGGTACTTAAATAGCTAGAAGCCGCAACCGATCTGAACTGCAACCAAAACTATTGGCGAATCTCGCCAACCTAAACTGACTCTCGAGTACACAAACTGCCGAATCGTAAAGAGAAAAACATCGGAGAAACTGCGCCGATTTAAAACTGGGTAATACAGAAGCAAGATCGGCACTCCTCAGTTAAGTATTGAAATTGCACGTTATAACACTGTTACTTTGAATGCTTGACGAACATTAAAATACGAACGAGCGGGTTGCTAGCACCAGTGTAGACATTTATACGTAGAGACATTTTTACGTAGATACACACTCACACGTGTTATAAAGTACAATAAACATTTCTTGTGCCACATATAAAAATTGAAGTAAATAAACTAGTCAGAAACAAAAACATGCATCCTTAATTACCTTAAGAAAAGATTCATTGATAAAAATAAAAAATTGAACTGGTTGTAATAACCAACGTTCAAATAGGTATTGGTTTAAATACCATAACAGTAAACAGCAGGGTACAAATATTCAACGAGTTGATCATTGAACAGCGCGATGCATTTGGGGATCGAATGCACATAAATCAGGAGGCGAGAATCGTTGTCGTGCATAGTACATAAAGTTGTGCTTAATTTGAAAATAATAGCGTGAAAATCCAAAAAAAGAATTCAGAGAAGTTTCAGCCTTGAATGAAAAACACATTCGAATGGAATGAGGTTTATAAATTGCATCATTCAAAGTACTCATTGATCTCGATTAAATTCATAACATTGAAACAAGAACATATGAATCTCCTCTGAAAAGCACGCAACCAATTGCTAATGAAAGATTGTCGTTACAATTCTCTAGAAATGTCTGTTTTTTGCATTTTTTCGCACATTTAACTTTCCCAGAGCACAAGGAAAAATATTTGACTTTATAAATCCAAAAAAAAGCGAGGCTCTGACATTACAATTAAAAACGCTAACTTAAAAATATGGTCAGCATAACTTATTTGTTGGGACACGACGCGGCCATCTTCGAACGCAACTAGCAACTATAACGAGACCATAACGTTTAAATGAATCAGAATATTTTCCATGCTTGATATTTTCGATGGCACGCAGCTACTGACATCTGAGCTGTAACTATAAAGAAAAACGCACCACATGGTGGCGTTAATCAGAAGCTCGTCACACAATCGCAACTGAGATTATGAAAAAAATCAATGGAGCCCATTCGGGTTCTACTTGTGCTGTCCAACTTCACATAAGAATGATTGATTACTTGACAGGTTAAGGGTCAATTGACAAGCGGCATTCTTCAAGTACGAGTAAACCTGTATGGTTGATGAGAGCAAAGGTTTTTTCAAAGAACGAACCATAACTTTCCTTTCAGAAAAATAACCTCACAATGCAAAGGTTTAATTGTCATAGAGAGGAAGACGTCTTTTCTTGGACACTTTCCAATCAAAGTAGGAATCGAGATAGATATACAGGAAACCTAATCTTGCTCCATGAATAAACATGCTATTGATAGGGTCGTAAGTTGTAACAAGGATTGCACTCACACAGCAATCCTGCAGGTTAATTTTAGCGGCCTTACCTAGAACGCGATCTCCATACTAGTACCAAAATCAAATCTAAAGTCAACTCAGAACTCACGATTCATCAGGAGAGGAACCATCCTGCTGAGGAAATTTATAGATCGGCATCGTTACTTCATTCTCGACACGAACAGGCAGAACAAATGATGCAACGCAAAAAGAAGGCGATGCAGGGTTGACACACGCAACAGGTTTCATGCGACCGCAATATGAGGCTTGCCCTGTGTGCAGGTGTGTAGTAACGCACGCACGTCATTCGAGATAAATACAAACATACAAGCCAGGGGTACAGCATACATATATACGTTGAGCTGTACTCAAATATTCAAGTTCACACGGCCACACTGAAAAGTGCATACTTAAAATATTCAAAGCAAGCTGAAGCACACAAGAGCGTCCAGATTGAATTACGTTACAAGTATATGAAAGTTCAATCAAAAATCAGGGATGCATATCCGTGAGTATAAAAGGCAGTGCGAGCCCTTGCGTAGTGTTCAAAGTAGCAACATGTAATCCAGCTGAAATTAAATAATCTTCACAAATAATGTCAGAAGAGATTGGATCCAAATGCGATCACAATTGCGCTAGGCTTCCAACATTACAATGAGTACGGATCACAACAACAGAGAAGCAAGGCAGTTAAATCATCTTATGAAAGGTCAAATTTGAAGACAAAAGACAGTAGTCTACCCAACACGTAAAAGACAAAGCAACCGAAACTGACACTCTCACAGGCAGATTTAAGGGAATGAAAACATCCCACAACGAGAGCGACTGGAAAAAAACAAAGGAAAGTGCGACAAACAACAGCACCCACAGCAACCTTCCGCAACAAGCATCCCTAACGGAACTAGGGGAATGAACAACACTAACTCTCCATGGTAAGTAAGTAGACGAGAGCGGATCATGTCGGTAGACATTTTTAATCGGCGAGAATTTCTCAGTGTCTTCGACCGGCTTGTATTTCCGTCATTTCCCAGCTACAATTAAACTAAACCTTTCCACATCAATTGACTGTAAATGCCAAATAAAATTATCTAACATCCATAACTCGTTCTGTTGATTATTAATAAATAACTGATGTTGGTGTTGAAATTCAGTTGACCACCGTAAATCATCTGAGAACACGGACGAGAACTCTGAACACCGGCTCTTCTTGAAGTGATGCTTGATTTCAGTCACGCTTGCCTCATCGTATTGAATGTATTCCATTTCGAAAACCAATCATCAAAAATTGTCATAACTACTCTTCAAGAGAAATCTGACGTTAATTACATTTTGTTGGCTAGTACTCTACACCAATAGCACTAAATCGATAGGTAACATGCTAGTAGTAATTCATTTTCTTTCTGCTAGTCAAGAGTTGTGTACGGCATGGTCCACCTCAGTAAGGCTGAAGATTTGCAAATGAACAACGCGAAAATTGAAACATTTTCTGATAAGTTACGATCGAGTTTCACTGCAGTATCAGCGTATGACACTGTCATCAAAATATGACAAGATAAACCATGACTAGCAATTTTACAATTTACGAATGGCACTGAACAACGCGAGTATTCATTAGAAAGACTGTAGAAAAAGAAACGACACGAGCGCATTGGATCATCTCAAACTTCAATGTTAGATCGAAAAAAAAAGACTTTTCTCAAGTGTCTCCGCTGTGCGCAGACAACACCAGAAAATAAGAAATAACTGACACAGATGTCTCGCCATGACCAGTCTTAAGTTATGTTGGCAAACTTATTTCATAGCTCCCTTTCGTTCATAAATACGCAGTCACACGAAGAGGTCGGTTATTGTTAAGAATAATCAACATTTCTGCGTTAACACTAGTGAAACGGACCGTCAATTCCCAAAATGGTCTAATTTCCAGTTCATATTGCGAATCAATGCAGAGATGTAAACTAAGCGCGCACACAACATTCTACACCTCTGCGGCAAATTGTTGAGGCTAGAAGGGGGAGGAGCCGAGAGGTGCTTCAAGGCGGTTGCTTGAGTGCCAAGTGCACTAAAAATTGTTCACTCGCTGAGACATTCGCAGTCACATGTACACTCGTTTGCATTGTTGTCAAGATGATTTGGCACATGTGAGGGGGAATAGATGAAAATTTCACTTTTACGCCTTCCTAACCGCAACAACGACGTTCCAAAGAGAGAAGGAGGAAGGCACCATTTAGAATGGACTTGAGGAACAACGGAATTCACGCACAATTATGCACAAGGTGCATAAAAACAGGAAATTGAGAAAAGTTTATGAAACAAAATAAAAGTTGAGGAGGAACGTAGCAAGTTCTGTAAAACAGAACAGTAGTGAATAGAGAAAAAGATGACCCGTAACAAAACAAAAGCCAATTTTATTTCAATAAAAATAAAACCTACCTAACCTTTAGCTCGGGACCTCACATATTCCCCAGGGAGCGCCAATTCCTATAGATACACTAGTTGAATCCCCCTGAGGGGTTACTCGGAGTGATTATATTCTTGATAATCATAAGGTAAAAATATTCTTTTAAGGGATATTCTTCAGACTTAAAATTTACTTTTCCATTACTTTCCACAGTTTTATCCCTAAAGAAAAAGAGCATTTTTGAGGTTGACAGTCGCCTTAAACTTCTTTCATACACTTCAACGAGAATATTTGATGGATTTGAATTTCGTTACGGCACTACAAATACAAAAACTAACATTGCAATTCACCTCAATACTCAAGTAAAATCGCCAAGGTCGCAAGTAGCACCGATTCCCGATACAAAAATTTGGAAGTGATATCTAGAACTCATTCGTCAAGCTGAGCAGAACTCATGTGAGAAATATTATTTCCATTTATGAACACTAGAGCAAACAAGATAATTCAACTCGGTTGCCGCCAGACCACACCTGACCGTCACACACACATTTCGCACCACCAACAGGCATGGGCCGCCGCAGTGTTGAAGCCAAAATATAAACGCTAGTTTCTTTATTAAAGAGTGGCGTCACCGCTGAGAACTCTAGTGATGTTACTATCGGTTCCTAAGCGACATCAACGGCAGTATAAACGGAAAAACCTACGTAAATGTGCCCCTAAGAAAAAAGCTTTACATCTAAAAAAGAAAAACTAGGGTGCACTTATACAATGATAATACAGATGCTTCGTGATAGACCTATCACAAATCCTATGCCCTCAACGATGCCGAGATCTTAACCAACGGTACGAATAAAGGGAGGCCACAGAGTGACTTGGGCAAGTCCAGCACCAAACACAGGCACTGGACTCAGATAATTCAAAGTTTGAAACTATATGCGACATTTGCTGTCACATCTTATTTCTCAAAACATCTCCGCACCAACGATAAAAACTACATTTCACGATGCAAATAGAGAAACAAGATTAGCAATTTTATACTGCTGAGTATATTTTAAACATATTTGGACTAGAGCAGTGAGCAACGCCAGAGAAATGATTCTACAATCTTTGCGCGAGAAGCCACGTATTGATTGTTCCGTCAATACTTGAACGCAATGACTTCCGCTATAATTTCAAGATGAACGAAAATGTCCTCAATCCATCTACTTAACACGAGAACATAGAACTAAAAGAATCGAACTCAAAAGCTCTCAGCTGAAGTCTCTAAGCTTCGAACCTAAACCATCCCCACCAAGGTCTCGAAAACCAATGCCAACTATCCTTGTACTTTTGATGTCACACTAGCGATGACGATCGAGATAATGCACAAATATACGATGTATACCATCCAAGTCCCCACATGCGTCAGCGTTCTTCGCTTCATTAGGCTTACACTATTGTATGCTCCTCACTAATTCAAAAAACACTGAAGTCTAATAAGCAATGTTTGAAAGCGCTCTACAAGATCACAGCGTCGAGAAGAACACCGGGAGGTTGGTTGAGACTGTTTTGTGTTCAGGTAAATGGTCGGAAATGAGCATTTAAGTCTACTCTGAATACCTAATTGGAACGGCTTTAAAAGTCAGCTTATTGTGCGCAAGATGAGCAAGGGTTTAGTAATAAGATAAGTAGAAATTCTAGATTATGCGGTAAAACGCCTAATACACCTTCATTCACAGATACAACTAGCCTACATAAGTGAATTTCGTGGGTAAAGTCATCGCTAATGCAGCAGTGGGACTGAGATAACCACAGAGAAGTGAATGATGTTTCATAAACCCTATCTAGAATCGACTCTTAAGGTAGCGATATATTGCAGGCTAACTTCAAGAAGCGACTCTCCGATTGAACTTCCATTGATTTAGCGAAGGAGGAATATAGTGAGTGACTACATCTATACTAACGCCTACGTCACATGGTGCGTACATTGAGTGCATGAACCTCGCAAAAATTATCGTCTTTGACAGCAACGGAGGACACTAAATCATGGCTTCGAGATGCCACATTCTTCGTTTTCATACTCTCGGAAACCACAAAATAATAGTACAGAAAATTACGCAGAACATAATTTCATTTGTGATATCTATCACGGAATTTGACGTAACTGACATAAAAGAGATTAAAATAATTGGTTAAGCTAGTTTGAGCCTCCTTGATCACAACCACGGCATACCGTGATCACAATTGAGGTGGTCCCAAGAGACGAAGGAGGGTAGCACTATTCAGTATAGAGTTGAGTAAACGGGAAACCTACGCACAAAGTGTGTTCCTACAGAAATACTCCCGCGCACAGAAACAAAAGTTAGTTAATAAATTTATGACAGAAGATAAAAAAGTTCAAGAAGAAAGTAGTAGCAGCTAAAAAACAGAACAGCAATGAACCGAAAAAAATAATAATCGTAACAAAACTAAACTAAAAAAGCTGTTCTACATCAACAGTACCATCAAAGAAGCCTAAATTGAAGCTTAGTAGAAGAAAACCAAGACTGTTTCACGTCGGGCAGATGAGTAGGCATGATTTTACAGAAAATCTCATGAGAAACTGACTTCCGGAGGTCATGTCGGAGTCCCAACGAAAGCTGCAAGATGCCACGTCACGCTGTTCCGATAACTTGGCTAACATGAAGTCCGTAAATAGAGTGGTTCGATTTCCATTTCCTAAGCTAACTTTCACATATCTACCCAGACTACAATTTACTAAATTGATTTTTACTCTAAACTATCAAAATACACCGAACATTAGCAAATCAAGCAGTGAAACATTCGGCTTTACCAAGAGAATTGCCTCATCCTAGGCGATTTGATTAACCTAAACTTAGTTTTTAATCACGTTTAAAAGAGACCAATTTTAAGAAACTCGAGGATCGCACTCGAGGATCGCAGTCCCTGACGTTTATCGAGGAGAATAACCAACAAGGAACGCAAATACAGTAGCACAATCTTCCCGACCACAGCAATAAATGCTGGTCTCACCATTCTGGTCAGAATCAACTGGCACATCAGCGGATTATGCTGAGCTACAAAAATACATAGAGCACTGAATTAAACAAAGCAAAGCTTTAGCAAACAAATCTTTCGAAACTCAAGGGCAAAACTGAAGAAAGCGAAAAAACTCTGGTTTGTACATTTGAAATAGTTAGCAATTGAAAATTTCAAGCATAAGCAAAACCATTCCTTCAGCTGAAGCAATGGCCCCATTGTCACGAATAAAAAATTCTGATCAATCGCTAGGAGAAACTGATATTTACAAACTCCATTTGTCAAAATCTTAATGGAACAGTCTCCAGAATTAAGGAATAATGGATGGCACGGTTGTGTTCAAGCAAGCAAAAGTGATTTGAGATCAGTGGGCATTATGTCAGCAGCGTGTGAAAGAACTAGTTTTTGGACCAGAGCGTGATTCTCTGAAGATTGCTGGACTAGCATCACACATTGTTCGATTAAACCGAGCCTAACACAAAATCAGTATCGCAACTGCCAAAAGACGTCAGTTCGGCATCGATGCATCTGCACAAAGTGGTTATTATGATCACTACAGCCCACACTTGGGAATGATCTTACTCTTTCTTAGTTGAAGAAACGTGAATACAGAGCAGCCGAAATAATCGTAACGCACTCTACAGCCTCTTTTCAAGTGCGACGTTAATATCTTTTCTTGACCTTCTCGAAATGCTGAAATGAAATATTGCGCAGACACAGATGCAGTAAAGGCATTTCACTCGAAGGCAAGACCCACCTCATAAAGGACATGACAGAAATCTTTATCGTACGAGGCTAGGTACTTGCGAGCGGCAGAATTCCAGTTCAAATTTACTGTTTAAAATCAAACTAAGCTGTATAATTTCTGAGAACTTCGATAATAACTTCTATGAAACATAGTAACTGGCACATGACACTCATGAGCAGCCACTTCAAGTGCTGTTGGTACTCAGAGCAGAGACATGAGACTTCGCTCCTAGCCCCAGCTCAACAGGGTTATTTTCATGGCCGTGTTCCCTTTAGGCCACGACGACCTCGCCCTAACGTAGTACTTCTAAAAGCAATTAATGTGCGATTAACTCTTGACAAGGTTCTTCACTTCATACAATGAAATTACTTATTTTAGCAGACAACTGTATCTTGCGCAGATGAATACCAATTCCGGCTTAAATACACATTTCTTTCGAGGTTAAAAAAATTAATGGTCTGAAAAGCTATTCCAAGTATGAGCTTGTTCCTTAGAGATTTGAGCAGAGATACAACTTAAAATAATAAATAAAAAATTAGGTACCTTCTTCAATTGAAATGAGGAATAACCTCTTGAGTTTGAGCAGAACTTTGAGGCAATTCTTCAGAGACACAAAATACATATAGATTCAGCAGACTTAAATTATTTCTGACCATTCAGGGACGAGAATATCCATACTCGCTTTGGTGTAATTTTATTAGAAAAATACGTTTATGCAATATTGTCAAGCTGAAGCGTGTCCAAACCCATAAGAAATTCTAATCCTCAATAATGAAGCAATTGAGCTGAACGGGATTTTTTTCAAGGTCTTTCAAACAATTATATCTCTTCAAATCCAGCTCTGCCAAATGGTATGGTGTTATCAGTCAGATTAACAATCCTCACTAAACGATTTACCTCAGGCTTCAGAAAACCGAGGCACACACCTTAGCGTTTTATTAGCAAAGATCAAGACTATTTTACCGAGCATCCACTTGACAACACACACGTGAACACGACATTCCCTTCACAGCCACGACTGTCCACTACAGTTGAGCGCGTTGCGTGTTCGTACAAGCGCCCCTCAAGGAAGATGATGGTCCAGATGAGGTACCAAAACAAGGACAATAGCAGCAGTCACGACTATCGTGTGCTCAAAATTGTACACCTCAGCAGTTACCATCATAAGAAGGAAGACAATGCTCATGCGCAAGTTTTTTGTGCCGATGATCAAGCACAGCCAGATTAAATTTCAAGGAGCGCAGCTTCAGCATGTTGTTTGGAAAACTATTGTTCAAACATTTACAATATACGCGTAGACCGTGCAGGATAAGAAAAGCGAGAAGCTGCAGTATTCACTTGCGTCAATAAAGAACGACTACAACATGGATCGAATTCATCAGAAACATATTCCGAATAAAATCAGTGTCAACGAAGAGAAAGCAAGAACGATAGAATCATCATTGACAGTAGTACTGATCATTACAAGCTAATAAAAACAGTAAAACATCTCGCCAGCCGATAAAGACTACCTTCATTAAGACGGTCTACGGAAATTTAACTTCCCAGTATTTTCTACTCGCGGACCTGGAACTACGACAAATACCCACGTACTCATGTATGAAAATTTAGTAACACGATAATTCTCTAGTCGACTCTTTATTGCAAAACAAAATCCCACTCCGACTTGCATTCATAAAAATGTTAATGCTTCTACATTCTACTACTGTGAAACTGCAGTATTAAAAACATTTCTACAGTTATATTGTGACAAATATGGTAAACGTTTCCAGCCGCTATTCTGATAACTAAAGCCACAAAAAGTCCGATACAGATACTTCATAGGTAGTATTTTCGAACACAAGACACAACTTGAGTATTCTCAGTGAGATCGTATTTACGGAAAGGAATTTTGTAACTGCATGGCAAACAAGAGTTTACATTCCACACCAGTTCCATGTTGTACACCTGAGCAGCTGCCATGAGTAACACCCTCAAATTTTCGCTCATCCCAAGAAAATTGCCAAACACGTACAAACTCTTACAGTAGAAAAGTACAAAAGCTACGGAAGAAAACTTTTCTTCGCAACTAAACTGAATATTAAGTCCTATAATTATTAAGTGAACTTATGAGAATACTTTTCTCACAAATGAAATCCTCAAAATACTTCAAAATACACTGGCCATTTGAAAACAGAACATCTATGAACATCACCTGTGTACTCCTACGTTTGCCGAACCGCATTCATTGATAAACCTGTCCGGACTAAAGGAAGTATTTAATTGCCAATATTACGAAAACAAACGACCAGACTTATGGCATTGTTCATAAGCATAATCCGAGTTTCACCAGGTAATGACCTACGTAGTTTTCACGATCCACAAGGATAGTTTCATAGCAGTACTTTTGGCTGCGACCAAGATATCGTGCAGCCTGTTCGGCCAAGTCAATAAACCATTTCACAAAAATAAACAAGTTTTTATCAATGAATCAGTATAAAACAAACAGCGAGCAACATTTCCACCAATAACACAATAAACTAATGCTACAAAAGTAAAAGTTCGTCCATCACTAGTTATTCTTCACAATTCCTAGCGTCATTGAAATCGAGCAGCAAACACTAACACACCAACAGGCAAGTGGAAACTGCAGCATGGATTTTCCTTGGCACAGTCTGAAACAACTGATAATATATTCCTTCATTTAACGCGCATCTCCAGATTAGAGAATGACATTACAGCAGACAGCATGCAGTTTCAAAACCACATGAAGCAGGCAAGACAAACACCGTCAGCGTTAGAACTAAGTCACACAGCAATTCGTTACCATTATGAACATCTATCTAGAGAGCGACGGCGGCGCATAAGCTGGTCACGACACCGCCGTCCCGACAGCCGCTTGCAGAAGCAGCAGCATCACGTGAGGACATGCGCGAACAGCCGTGAAGAGTGAAGTATCATCGCGATGCATGTGCCACGGTTACAACTTGTACAAAACATCACAGTTCTCTTCATGAAGAAGTTTTGAAGCGTACGGTTCATTCTATAAAGTTGACAATCAAAAATAAAAGTTTCTATGATTGTTTCCAATGATTGTTTTGAATGCAGTGTTAATGGTCAAGCACATGCAGCACTCATAAGGAAAGGAGAAATGCATGGTCCTGGTGCACGAGTGGAGAAAAGTGATTCGCTAAAGTCTAAGAGAACTCTATCATTAAATCTATCTTAAACAGGGAGTGAATGGACATTTATTATCAGGCAGTGCTTTTACTGTAAAAGGTTGAAGTTAAAAACCGAGCATAGACATCAACTCGTTGGTTGGTTATTAAAGGTAGCCACACATAAATTAGACAGAAGTCTATCAAAAGTTAGGAAGAATACGGATATACATACAGAGATACGAGTGGCCCCAGAAAAGCACCGCTGCAGTTAGTCGACAAGCCTCCCCCTCACTGCATTCACGTAGCAGATCTACGCTTCTCAGAGCGTGGTCTCACTACAGAGAGGATGAAGCAATGCTCCCAGAGTGAGTTGCGTCAAGACTTCATTCTCTCGTGAGCACACGCGCCTCTCACGTAGGAAATACTTTCAGGGCGAGCACACCACCCATATGTGCACAATAAAATGCGACATGAATTATTGGAGCACAGTAATTTAGAGGTGAATTGTACCTCAAATAACGCTGTTCTTACGATCAAAGTCAGTACATACTTCGCAGATCCATACTCGACTTTGACTCGTACAACAGAATGAAATGAGATTGAAATTTTGCTTCTAAGCTTGAAACTATGACGATTACATCATACTCTACGCTGGTTCATGCAGTGGAGGGTTAATAAAAAGATCTTGTACAACATACCAAGACATCTAAGACTGACTCGTCTCTTGAAGCACAAAGAATATACCCATGTACACAAGACCAGTTCTACTGTAAAAAGCACAGTAAATAAACTTTAATAAGAAATGTGTGTAATTCACAGCTTCAGCATGGGGTGTATGAACACCGAGGCGCTCTTCCTTTAAGTTCAATTAGCGTCTGTAAATTAGGAGGGGAAATAACTTCAATGAAGCTAACAGAAATCAATATTAGAGTGCTTTCAACACTGCTCCTGACTATTAATCTAATTACTTCAGCAATTAACGCTGATTAAGTTAGGCAGAAGTTACACATTTCGTTTGATGAAACACTTCTCATAAATGAAGTAAAATTTGATCTCAGAAATATGAGTGATAAATCAGAATGAAGTACTCGGACGTGAACAAGAAAAGCCAAAAGGACTCAGGATTTTGTAAGTATTTCAATATAAATTTTAAAATCTTAGGCAACAACAAAAGTTTTACTCGGCAAGCACGAGCCGAACTTTGAAACGAATTTTAATCCAATAAAACCTGGAGTATGCCAATAATTGAGGTTTAATTTTACCATGAACAATGAGGCATGCACGTGCATTATCTTCAGCACCCAGCTTAGAGGTCTTGGTAGAAGTACAAAAGCCTAATTAGGGCGAATCAATCCTAAGAGAGGCTAAGACATAAACAGTTGCTGCAAAACTCAAGTCGAGCACACAGTTTACGTCTGCAAGAGAGAAGGACACATGGGCACGGTAGCAGCAGCAGCACCGCCCTGCTTGGCAGTGCCAGGCTTCACGCTGTTCTCTTTCATGAACGACAAGAACTGATCGGGTACCTCGGCAAGTACCTCTCGAGCCAAACGAATTCTAGCAGTGTTGGGATCCACCTTGCTTGCCCTACTCCCCGAAGCCCCATCTCTGCCTACCTCTATCCCCTTAAGGAACTCCCTGAAGGGCACAAACTGCACTATGTCCCTGGCTGCCTGCTGCCCACCGAACGAGATGCGCACCGTGTCGCCGTCGAGCTCCTCCATGGCACCGAAGTCCGCGTCCCCAACGCCCACGATGATGATGGACAGGGGCAGCGTGGACGCTTTCACGATCGCCTGAGGGCGCCATCAACGTGAGAATTTCAATGCTCGCTTCTACCACGCACAGGGTGCTTGTGTCACGAGTTGGTTAAGGAATTATACTTGCACACACCTAAATTAGGTTATGGTGAAATTGTGAAGTCAAAAGAGCTTTGTGTATCATAAGCTCTCAAGTGTATAAGAAGAATTTCATTACTCATCACGTTTCCTGCGTATTGGGCCATATGTATACCTGTCGATAAATTGCTCATTCACCTCCCAGTATAAATTTGACATTTCATCTGTTTCGTGACCTTTTTCAGAAATAACTGTTATCATTCCGGGTGAAAAGTACTGTGCAATTGAATTTTTTGTATTTCTTAGGAAGGATAAAAATGTATTTGAACATTAACGTAGATTTCCCTATTCTGCTACTCACAACCTAACCAAACCAACCATTTACAATCGTGGAAATGTGGTGAACGAGTTAAAAAATTATACACGAGATACAGTAATGATTATTTAAGTGAAAGCCGAATTTCTCCCTCAAGGAGTTCATGATGAACATCAATAAATTTCAAACTTTGCTCAACACTCGATTAAAACAAGAAAGGAGATAACGTGGTAACATCCATATCTGGCTGCTCAACAGCGAGACAAAGGTAACGAATTATTTTGATATTTTCCACAAAAAGTAGCTAGAAAAATGAGCTCTACCGATAGATAGACCTTTAAAGATTTTGACATATACTTCACAATGTTTGCAAAAATCCTCAAGGGCGAACTACGAAAAGTAAATTTTAGAATTTCCTCTGCAGTAATTTCAGAGAGCTAAAAAAAGACCAGGCCTACAGACGGAGAGCGTTTCACCTTCGCAGCTATAAACAAGGATATTACCGACATGTGACACGGCCTCAATTCCCGACCAAGCCCAGCAATCCTACACAGGTTACAAAGTCAGCTCACTTCAGCAAATAGACATAAAACGAAGAGGCTACTTTGCCCCACCATAGATCCCTGACATCAGCATCCTACTTGTGAGGTCGAGTCCAGACCTTCAGATGCCCAGTCAGGAGGGAAGCAAAGCAATGGAAATAGCATAACGGAATGTAGAATCTATGCACAAGGTGCACAGAAACAGTAAGTTGAGAAAGAATGTTGGTGGGTGTACCCATCAATACTAACAATCTCTACTGTCAAAATACTAAAAAATCGTTCATTTTTCACACGAACATCTCTCGGCTGGATTGGGTATACCACGAATCAGGTTTTGAGTTGCGCAAAGTATTTGAAGCTCTAATAAACAAAAGATAAAGAAGTACACCTCACCTGCTTAGTCATGCTCATGTCAGTGATGATGCCGTCAGTGATCATAAGAAGGATGAAGTACTTGTCGCCGTGGCGGTGCGCCGCAGCAAACTGGGCGACGTGGTTGATGATGGGCGCGAAGTTGGTGGGGCCGTACAGCTGCACTCGGTTCAGGCAAGCGTGGTACGCGTCCAGGACGCCTGCCCACACACCCCACGTGTAAAGTCAACGTGTGCCAGCTTTATGAGTTGAACAAGCAGAGCTGGACATGTGACAAAGGCTATTTTGAACCTGCTTATACACCCCACACGACAACTCAACGTGCGCCAGCTATATGAGTTAAATAAGCAGAGATGGACATGTGACAAAGGCTATTTTGAACCTGCTTACACACCCCACACGACAACTCAACGTGCGCCAGCTATATGAGTAAAATAAGCAGAGATGGACATGTGACAAAGGCTATTTTGAACCTGCTTATACACCCCACACGACAACTCAACGTGCGCCAGCTATATGAGTTAAATAAGCAGAGATGGACATGTGACAAAGGCTATTTTGAACCTGCTTACACACTCCACGTGCTAAGTCAACGTGTGCCAGCTTTATGAGTTAAACAAGCACAGCTGGCCCCTGATAAAGGATATTTTGAATTAATACTGAAGTAGCTGGAGTGTTCTACACTCATATTACCCTCCCTTGGCAATACAAACTGAGTTAACATTCGACACGAATGCTAATCCCAAATTTTGAATACTATCATACCCAAGAATTGTAGATCATAATTATGCATTACCCCATCCAAATGTGCCTCCACGCAACACCGTAGACAATTAGATTAGTTAAGTTACTTTAAACCTCCCTCACTGCAACCAAGCCATTTCAAAAGGGGAAGGACTTTGGTATGGACTTTGGGGAACGCAGACTATGCACAAGGTGCATGGTAACGTTCAGTTGAGAAAGAAGTCCATGAAATGAGACCAAATTGAAGAAGGTCGCAAGTGCTGAAAGACAAAGCAGCAGTGAACCAAAAATGATGAACCATAATAAAACAAAAAATCTATTCTATTTCAACAAAAGAAAGGCTATTTAACCTTCAGCTTAGAACCTCACCTTGGAAGTGCCAATTCTTATATATACAATCCCCCTGAGAGGACCATAGATAACACTGTCTCACTTGATCCAATTCACAAGAAAAGAATGAAAAGGCATTGAGATAACAGTCTTTTCCTTCAGAGATCATTGCAGTCAACCCATTACAACAGACCCACAACTCATCTCGTGAATTAAGATTGAATGCCAATTCTACAATTCATCATGCAACACAGTCTTCAAAAAGGTACCAGTAAATACCAGATTGCCGTAATTTCGTTTTTCACACGATTAAACGAAGCAGAGAATTATGTGAAAACACTTATTCCTGGATTCAATAACTCGAAAGGAAATATTACAGTAATGATATCCAAAAGTATTTCTTTCAGGTGAATACAGCAGTTGCTGCTAGTGGCGGCCCATGCAAAGAGGCTGTAGCCCCAACTAGGAAGCCACAGACATGCCAAACGCTGGTTGCAACAATACGCCCGTTCAGCACACATGCTGGACTCGTTGTTGCAAAGAGCGTCTGGCATGTCTGTGGCTTCCTGGGGGGGTCTGCAGCTTTGCAGCCCCTCCGCACGAGCCGCCACAGGTTGCTGCATCAAACAGAAGGGATTTCAAAAGTTTCTATGTTCATGACCCCTTGAAGGGTAACCAGAAATAAGCCTCTGACTTGACAGCATTCCACGATGGCACTAGTCAGCAAAAATACACACACCACACCTCTTTTTCTTTGGGTGTGGCACTGAGGATGCCTCCCAACCCACCTCGGACTCGGTAGCAATAAGGGTTGCTCGTGTCGCCATTCACGAAGAAGAGGTGCAACACGGTGTCATAGTTGGGTGGCAGGCGCGCCCCAAAGCCAAGCACAGGGAAGTATTTGTCAGAGTCGTAGTCCTCGATGATCTCACCCACGGCCTGGATGGCACGTTGGTACTGGTTCTGCACAGCCCGGTTGCTCATGTCGATGTGGTGCAGGGACTCCGGAGACTGGGGGTTGCCGTTTGAGGCTGTACACAGGAGTGGTGTCAGGTAGCACTCATGCACCAAAAGAATGCTATTTACGTGAATGAACTCAACAATACGAATTTTCAGCATAGAGTTTTCACAAAATTTTAGGAGAGCTTGTCATAAAAAATATTTTATGTACTCAGCAGACTGAAAATGAAAAAGAATCAGCTTCTAGCATAGAAGCATGCAGTCGACTCCAAACGGTGGACGTTCTAACCCTGATCTGCAATGATGCTAGGAAAATGTGCCTTCTTGCTCTACAGCTGATGTATTTTAAATGCATTTGAACTACACTGCCGGCCTCTCAGAGGACCACCATTGCAATGAATGTCAACTTTGTATGTCTTGCTATTGGGCAAAAACTCATGTCTAGAATACTAACAAAGACTTTTGCAAAAAATTCGCCCATGACGAAAAATATAGGTGAAAAGGGATAAAAATTATTCACCAGTAAAGGGCACATGGTGATCTTATCGTGAAACTAATGGTAACCCATTCAAAAATGTACATTTCCCCTTGATCCTAGCGACAAAGATGGTGCTACAGCAGGGCATTTTGACCCCAAGCATCCAGTTGAATTTATAAAAAAAATCACTGAAGAGCAATAAGGAAATACACAATTAACTTTATGAAATATACGGAAGTAATTCAGAAGCAACGCAATGAGCTTGTAAAGTTCTAAGACATATTAAGTGAAACAATTGATAAATTAGTTTAAGCCTCACTAACCACAACAAAGGTGTTCCAAAGAAATGAAAGATGAAGGCACCATTTAGTGTGGAGTTAAGGGAATGCAAAATCAATGCACAAGGTGTGTTCACACACAAGATCCCCTCCCCACAGAAACAGTAAGTTGGGAATGAAGGCTATGAAACAAGACTGAAGTTGAAGAAGAGTTAGAGGACCTGCATAACAGAACAGCAGGGAACCAAAAAATGATGGTCCTTAATGAAACAAAAACATATTTAATTTCAACAAAAATGTTTACCAACCTCTCAGCTTGGACCCTCACATTTTCCCCTTGGGATTGCTAATTCCAATAAATCCAATAGTGGCCCTGATGAGATCAAATGAAAAACAACTCCTCATAATGAAAATAGATAAAATGGTTTGTTAGAATTGTTATATTATTTAGTTCAGAGTTCCCTTGTCCACAACAGAAGTGATCTCAAAAGCAAAGAGAAGGGATTATCTAGTGCAAACTTTATAAAAAAGGAATCTACACACAAGATGTGTTCATACACAAGATACCATGCAAATAGAAATAAATGACTCAAAAAAAAGACACGAGAAAGAAGAGGTAGCAAAGGATGAAAATTGAAAGAAGCAAAGTGAGCACAATATATATAGAAGTCCTGAAATCCCATCTATAGTTAGGGTAACCAAAAAGTATCCCCTGGGAGCATCAGTCCCCAAAGTATAGGAAAGGCACATCTCACAAAGAAGAACCTATTGTCTATCCTATGATCCCTGAGAGAAGTGGGCAGGAGAATAATCCAAGAGTGAACAATTTTTACTTTAATACAAGATGAAGCTGGTTTAGGGAAAATACTTTGGCTAGACACCTGTTCATTTAACGACTGTAACACACCGTACATTTTAACGATTTGAATTTGAAAATACTTTTCTTTGTAATAATAGAAGAGACTAAATATGACTTGCATTGGATGTTTTTCCTACATAATTTTTAGTAATATTTAATTCAATGGAATCGAATGAGCTAGCCTTGCAGTCACATGCTCATCTTCAATTAATAAGGCAACATTATTCTAGATCCTTAAGAAAACATGAAAATTTGACCCAAATCTAACTCACCAGTGAAATTTTTTATTCACTAAAACATAATCTGAAAAGTCTAGAAAACCAACTCACCAGTGAATTTTCTCGTTCCCTATTCAAGATACTTAAAACCTCATTACGAGGAGTCTATTCAAAGCCAACTCACCTGTGAAGTCGATGGCTATAAAAGCATTGAGATCAGTACCACCTTTGAGGTAGTCAATGAAGCTAAAGACCTCCTGCACCTGAGCCATGGACACATGAACCTCTCCTCCAGGCTTGTAGCTGCTACCCTTGCGCTTCTGTGAAGCAAAAGCACTCAACAATAGAACAGTTCTACAAACTGCAGACCAAGAATTGCATGTATGTACAGCCAGCACAGTGTTTTATTGCAGCGGCAAAAATTAAATTTAATCTAGTAAGCTTTTAGGCCTGAAAGGTATAGCATAACTGGGTGGACTCATAACTCTAGTTGAGCTTACAAATACTGCTTAAATCACTAAGTTGCAAGCAGCAATCAACACATCTGGGATTAAATTAAAGCACTGAGCATCTCAAAGCAGAAATACCTTGGACAAAATGCACATGGGAAGAACCTACATTGTGTAACAAAATTCTGCCAATGTTATTCATCGATACTAGATTTCAGCTCGTTTAGTTGAGGGTTCATCTAAGATTAATACTCTTAATCTTCTGCAATTATCATCAAAATATTCTTCTCTTTTTGTCACTTTTAGAGTAACATCCAAACACTTTGAAAAAATTGTTTGCCACTGGTGGCCACGGGGGAACTTGCCTCTGACCGACCAGTAGTCACAAACTCAATTTTCATAAATACTTAAAAAAAGATAAATGAGAGCATGATTCAGTTAGTGCTTGGCATTTTCAAAACTGCTTACAACAATTGACTTTATATTTGAGTTAAATATTGAACCTTAGTTAAACCATTTGCGGTTAAAGTGTTAATCCGACCTATTGTTAACAAAATGGTAGTACCACTTGTGAGGCTATACATACAGATTACCATGCACGTTGACCAAAAGTTGACCGTCAGCCTCAACAGTATACACTACTAGCTTGGACTGAATGTTCTTGGTCAAATAAAGCTGTCCAAGTGCCGAGATATGTTTATGAGATACTTAGTCAAGCACATTTCAGTTGAGTAACTAGGGATTTTACACCCGCTATTGAATACCGCTCTTTGCACAGTTCTTTGATTTAGAGTTCTAGCTCACGTATTACAAACCTAGCTGGAAAGTGCTGGAGCAGGGCAATGATCAGTTTAATTAGGATTTATGTTTCCTCAATTATGCAATAAACTGTTCTACATGCCATTTCTACCCACTACAAAGCAGGAGATTAGATTATTAGTTAGTTTAAGCCTCCCTATCCGCTACAAAGGCGATCCAAAGAGAGGAAGGAAGGCACCATTTAGTATGGAGTTTAGAGAACGTGGAATCTACGCAGAAAGGGCATAGAAACAGTAAGATGAGAAAGAAGTTTATGAAACAAGATCAAAGTTCAAGAAGAAAGTAGTAGGTGTTGAAAAAACAGGACAGCAGTGAACCAAAAAATGATGGTCCGTTACAGAACAAAAACCTATGTTATTTCAACAAAAAGGAAGCCTACCTAACCCTCGGCTCGGGCCCTCACATAGTCCCCCTGGGAGCGCTAATTTCCATAGATACAATAGTTGTATCCCCCTGAGGGGACAAAGCAGGAGACGACAATGTTGTACCTTGAGTGTTTCAGCCATGTGGACCCATTTGTCTAGAATGGGTCTTCCTGACAAGCTGACTAGTCAAGTCACGTACAGAAATGCATACTGTGTACTCTGGCTAGAAAGAAGCTACACTGAAGGAATTGCTACAATTGTCAGAAATACTTTTCCCAACAACAATTTGAAACTTAAATGTGGCACATTACAACTATGTACTTAACAAAAGCTAAGCCAACAATTAATTTCACAATAGTTACTGATTGTGTGGAAGTGACTACTGAAAATGCATCTAAGTCACAGTAAATCACCAATGTACATGGCCATAATAGCCATCCTCAGCACAAGGTATCACGGAATACAACTCTCATCAGGACATCTTTCAGATAAGAGTTACTCAAAGGTGTAGTTAAAACGTGCTAGCTTCTGGCATGATGTACAAAACAGAAGCTAACATCATTACCTGATCTGATGTACCCCACAATAGCAAGGCTATTAGAAAGAATTTACATACATACTTACAAGGGGGTTTAATGCCAAATTTTTTGCCTCCATGAATTACTAGTTTCTATTTCAATCAATGATAGTACTAACTTGTTTTTAGATGAGAAACTTTGACCAAGCTCATATTTTTCACTCACAAATTACACATTAAGATCCTAAAATTTATTACATAGACAAGATTAGTTACAATCTCATCACAGGATTTGAACATAGCTCAAATTTACTTCTGGACCTTAAAAAATTAGCATATAAACATGAGTTAAATTAAATTATAAGTAAGTTCAACAATAATGGTTTTCCACAGAGATGAAGAATGAAGGCTCCCTTTAGTTTAGAGTTGAATAATTTCCAGCTCAAGGTGTGTTCCCACTCAAAATCCCCTGTACATAGGAACATCACATTAGGAGAAAATTTAAAAAGCAAGAGTTGAAGAAGAAATAGGTACAAAAACCAAAGCCAGCAGTTAACTAAAAACGATAATTCATGAAACCAAAAAAAACTATTCAGGTTCAACATAAAAGTAATATTTTGGCCCTCAGCTTAGGACTTCACACATTTTTCTCCAGGGAGCACCAATTTCCATAGCCCAACAGTTGTACCTCCTTGAGGGGGACATAGGCATGTGATAATTTGACACGCTATTGGTGGACATGTAGAGTTATGTATTACCTTCACCACCAAAAAATGCATCTTTAGGAATATTTTATAAATAAGACAATAAAATTAATCTTTTATAGAATGACTGACTTTATTGCTGAAAAAATAACTTCAAACTGTGCTGAGCTATAAATATGTAACCTAAGTAAATATTATGTAAGAAGTAATGCTAACCTTTTAGTAAAAAATTGGTGGGGAAAAAAATGCAAATCCTGACAATTGAGATCTTAAAATATTGCAGCTATAAATTCATTTCCTTGAAAACTGCAAAATCACAGCAAAGCAAGCTGAAGTAACAAAATTTTGTGTTCATATAATATGACACAGAAATGCATGATCAAAAGAAAAACATAATTTAAAGGTTTACTTATTGCAGATATCCAGAGACTATTGAATTTTAAAATACGTAACAGAATTATTAACACACAGAGTGTTATGTAATTTAATTCACATATTTCAACCATAGACAGAAAAATGCTTAGTAAAACAATTTTCCCGAGTGACAAAAACCTGAGAACTCCTTTTTCGAGAAATGACAACCTGAAATAATGTTAGATTCCCGTAGAAAAAGCCTTACATTGCAGCCAACGAGTAAAATCTAACTTCCTGGGAAGTCTGTTGGCGCGTGCTTCAGCTTATTCCTACGGGAATATTAAATTCTTTCAGGGTCTCAAAAACAAAAATGTTTTGAGGTTTTTGTCACTCCCAAAAATAGTTTTATTTAGCATTTTTCTGTATGTGGTTAAAATATGTGCATCAAATTACACAACACCCTGTATACACAAGACATTAATTTAAACACACATCACAGAAGGCAAGGTCTAGAGACAGTTATAGAACTTACCAAAAACATTAACACATGAAACTGTCTGTATTAAATCTCAATGAACTGCAGGAAAATATATCACAACCTACCTTTTTCTCTTCATCAACAAGTGAGTAGACATTCTGAGGCCCAGGTCCCTCCAGCAATTGTCTGACATTAGTAACAAAGGTTCCAAGCAATTTGTGATTGCCAGATCCAACAAATTCACGGCAGTTCACTTTGATGGTGCGGTCATAATCTCCACTGCAAAAGCTACGTAACTGCGTCTTGAAATCCTTCCAGATAGGGTTGGTGGAATTACGCACTGGTTCAGTACGGTGCACCAATGTAAAGGTATTGTCTTCATTTGCTTTGAAAAATTCAAGAAATGGGCTTATTTTGCCAAACCAGTGATTGTTCACTAGATTTTTACCAAGGAACTGGATGGTCATTTCTTCCCTACATGCACTCATCTCCTCTGCCACGATGATGATGTTGCCACAGCTGACATTGCAGCCCTTGTCCACCAAAGGCTTTTCAATCTTACCAGTTGACACCAGGGTTGCTAAAGAACATTCGTATTCACCCAGGAAGTCATGGTTGTCCAAATTTGGATTTCTGGAGTCTATATCATAAATGCAAAACTTCAAGTGTTGCTGCTCCTCAAAGTGATAAGTTATGGGAATTTTGGTGACAAAGTCAGGGTTCAGGGTGTTGCTGATGCACTCAGTTCGGCGTAGCTCCAGCCACTTGTTTGACGCAAAAGGCTTGTAGTATAACACAGCAATGGGATCAGACTTGGAGAACACATCTGTGTCACGCAAATTTCTGAAATGAAAACACAGATTCAGGCTGTTATAATATTTCACACACTCTTCAATTAAATAGTAACCAACATTTGCATACAAAGCTGAGGTTAAATTTGAAATAGCAAATTGTTCAAACTTCTTCAATGAAGAGGGCAAGCTAAATGTATACAAACACTTAAAGGATTGGAATCTCTATTCTCTGATAGAGAATAGATTCTGGAATAAACACATACACAGTAGAGCTTAAACATTCCCTAAATTTTACAAAAGAAAAATAAACAAGCACAACTGGAAATGTTGCTCAATTTTTTGAATACAGCAAGGCAATAGAGAAAAAAATGTCAAAGTGTGAAAATCATGTTTATTTTTACAGTTATGATATAGAGAAGCATATTCAACATGTATATAATTTATAATTGGCAAGAACTCAATGTCCTTTATATAAATACATTGCTTGAAAACAATTTATGCAACAGAGATTATACACACACATGTATACATGCACTCAAATTTGAATCAATTTACACGTGAACTGTGCATCTGACACAAAATTGTCTTCACATTTAGGATGTAATCTTGTTACATTTTGCTACTCAATCTGACCTAAAGATTAAACTTCATTATTGCAATGATGGAAAAAAATAAAGTTCAACCAAAGTCACTATATAGATGCACAATAAAATAATTCATTTTTGTACATAATAATTACATAATAAAACTCAAATGCATACCTAATCAAGTGAAATAAATTCTTTTCATTTTTTATAAACAAAGCCTAGACATGCTTCACAGAAATTAACATATGAGATGTTGAGGTAATGGTAAAGTTAACAGCATAAAATAATTCTTTACTTTTTCACATTGTACATAATTCAGTTTGATACAAGATCTTCAGCATGAACAGATGTATAAGGATAAAGAATGAAGGGAATGATGGGTCATGTATGCAGTGCGACAGAGGGGTTAGAGGAACAGTAGAAGATCTGGTTCTGGAATGTAGTATGAGCTTGAATGCAAGATCCTTGCAAGTGAGGATTGTAAGCATAATAGGAGGATCATTAGCATGTCAGATATACTCAATGTGGCTCATATAAGCTACCTTACAAGGTGACATGAATAGAGTAATCTGACTGTAGATGCAACAAAGAATTTTCTAATGCATCTCTTGAAAAGAAGGCTTCGACACTCAGCCAATCCTGATGAATAGTCCTAACCCACAGAACATGAAGTTCTGCCTATCCCAATGATGCCATTATGGCTGGTTTGCATGAAATGACCCAAAAAATGTCTGTGTCTTTATTATTTTAATTGATGATTTGATGCATAGGCAAGAACCTCAGGGCTGCTTCTCTGTTGAATATGTATGTGCATATATATGTAACAGTATTCATAGCTGTAACAAAAGCTCCAACAGTTGGTAATTTTGATTTCAATTTCAATTAAAAATAAAAATAGTTTAAAAACTAATGCTTGCAATAATGAAAACTTCTCCACAGAACAACACTAATCACAATGATCAGCAATAACTGAATTACACGTCAAAACATCTGCCCTCACATACCTGCACGAGACGGTCAGCTCCACCAGGGACGTAGGATTTAGAGCAGTGCCTCCAGCCATTGTATCAGATGAGGATTGAAGCTTTCAAAAAAGTAAATAGGGATAAAATTGAGCAAAATTTTTATAATGAATTTTGCTATGGAAAACTTGAGATGATGAACTAAATGTAGTTTCTAGTGATTAAATCCCTAAAACAAGAGCAACATAAGTTGCACTCACATAAAATCTTTGCTACAACTGAAATAGGTCAACTATCTGGAAAAAAAGTCAGTCAGTCTTTAGATTTCTAATTATTGCTATGCAACATAATTTAATTAATTTAATTTTTATCAATTTAAAACTATACTGATAAATACTTTAGCCAAGTTATTAAGAATATTTTGTAAAGTTACAGTTTAAGGCCATGCCATTAAAATATTTTCTTCTTTTTATACATAGTATATTTTTTGATGTAGAATCTGAATTTGAAATTCATTTTGGTCGGCAGCCCCTAGTTTTAAATTTATAGGAAAAAAAAACAGTAAATAGGGTAAAAATTGCTATAATAACTTACAGCAGGTTTTTGGGCAGGGGAGAATGAGGAGAAAGAATAAGAAGAAGGTATGAGGAGGGAGGAAAACTCAGAAAAGTTTCTAGAGAACGCATAGGAGACGCGTCTGGCTATATTGCGGAGAACTTAAGCTTGACAAACCACGGAGCATAGGCCTTCTGGGGAAAGGTACGCAGTATATAAATCACAGCCTTAATGCACCCAAACTACTACCTCCTGAATGGTGTGGAAATGTAGCTAGTTAACGCAACCTAACCTAAGCTAAGTTAAACTAACATAACCTTATTTTTCCTTTTGATTCTCCCCTACCCAACAAACTCGCTTTCCCATGGGTCCCCATTGCTGTAAGTCATAATAGGAATTTTTAGCCTATTTCTGCTTTTCCCAATAATTTTAAAACTAGTGGCCACCAACCAATATGGATTTCAAATTCAGATTCTACATCAAAAAATATACTATACATAACAAGAAATTTTTTTTTATTGATATGATCTTAAACTGTACCAATACCAAGTATTTATACAGAAAAACATGCTGATGAAATTAAATTTTGTAGCTGCACACAAAACAAAATTTTTATAAAAGTTTAGTCAATGAAGAATTTTAAAATAGAAGTTACTGAGACAACAAAACATTTAATTGGTGATGCATCAATAACTTTTGTATTTGCTATATGGATCACAAGTTTTTTGAACAATAAGTCTGCCTTCCTGAGGCCCTGAAGAAAATGAAGGCTTAAGGAAAGGTTAGAATTAAGGAAGACGTCCATCTAAAATCAAAGAAATGGCTGTAACATTGTATTGGAACTAGATCTATGAAAATTGGCATACGTTGTATTTTTGGACGTAAATAGGGGTCGTCTCTATAACTTTTTCCCACTTTCGACATAATTTCGGAGACATGGGGAAAAGGATAGAAGGTGCATATTTTTCAAGAGATATCTCCTCAAAAAGTACTTATAGTAGAGCAATGATTTAGGTGTCATTGGATGCGCAATAAGTTGCTGCATGATGAGTCAGAGGATTATTTTGATATTCATTATTTCTGAGTTACATAGGAAAAATTTTTGTAAAGAATTACAGATTGGAAGACATAAGTTGATTTTTACAAAATGACTATAATGTCCTTTCTATAAAATCTAGATCTATAAAAATTGACAAACATATGTATTTTAAGAAATAAATAAGGGTCATGTCCACAACTTTCTCCCATTTTTGCCATAATTATGGAGATAATGGGCAAAAATGGTGGGGTCCATTGTTATTTTAAAAAGTATTTCTCCTAAAGCTTTTATTGTAGAGCAATAATTTAGATATCATTAGATATGCAAAGAGCTGCTCTATATACTGACATAAGATTTTTTTTTAATTCATAGTAATTTTTTGGTTCCATTAAAAAAAAAATCTATAGAAAAAAATTACTTTTTCAACTTTTTTTTTAAATTTCATAACTAAACTATTGTGAAATTTAAAATAATCCTCCGACTTGTCAAGCAGCAACTCTTTGCGCATCCATGACACCCATATCATTGTTCTCCGATAAGTACTTTTTGAGAAGACGCCTCTTGAAAAGTTAATACAGTGGTACCTCGGTACTCGACCATAATCCATTCTGAGGTGGTGGTCGAGCACTGATTTGTTCGAACATTGAAACCAATTTTCCCATAAGAAATAATGGAAAGTACTTTAATCCGTTCTTACCATTAAAAAGCTGTCCCCTGACATCTTTTCCTTGGTGAAGATAAAAAGCAACTTCTCCATTTCTTCCATTATCTGAGGCCTTTGCTTACTAATTGCAGTCACTCCCATTGCAACATCAACTTTTTTTAACACTTCCTTATGCTTCAAGATGGTGGAAATGGTTGACTTTGCCATTTCGTACTGCGATGCAAGGTCGGACACTCGTACACCACTTTCAAATTTTGCTATAATTTCTTTCTATAATTTCAGTTCAATTGTGGTCCTCACTGTTTTCCTCTTTGCCTTCCCCTTTTCACTGTCTTTCTTTGGACCCATTATTAAGGGCTTGAGCAACACAAAAAAGTTTAAATCTGGGAAGAAATACTCGCACAAACTTCGTACGTCTTACTCCGCTGGCAGTCCGAGTCAAACTGACGCTTACCCAGCTCGTTCGGGTCGACTCGGCTAGTCGAGTACCGAAAATCTGTTCGAGGTCCGACGCATTTTCTACTCAAATTTTTTGGTCGAGTATAGAGGCGGTCAAGTACCAAGGTACCACTGTACTTTCCCATCCTCTTTTCCCCATTGTCTCTAAAATTATGCCAAATGTGGGAAAAAGTTTATGGAGACGTTCCCTGTTTATTTTCAAAAATACAAATGTATGCCAATTTTCATAGATCTAAATTCCATAGAAAACGTTTCAGCCATTTCATTGATTCAGTCAATTTCAGCGTAAACGTCTCCCTTAAGCCATCACAATACAACTATTACTGGATGGAATAGGTAACATAGAACTCAAATTAATGAGAAAACTCACTTAACCAAGCTTTCTTTAAACTCTTGTTCTTAACTGTTAACTAGAAAAATGCTTGAAGATGTAGTAACCTCTCTTCATCTTAAACAAGTGGATTGGTCTGGATAGTTCATTTCAATATCTAAACTATTAAAACTAGTATATTTCATAAATATTATATTGTACTCAACATATGGTAAAATACTTAGTAGACCATAATTTACCTATAAAACAATATCAAACCAAAAAACAATGTTAAAATAATGCACTGTTAAGACATTGAAATAATTACATTCAGAAGAAAATAAATGGTAACTTCACCAGGCCTGATGTAGTAGAAAATTACAGATGTACAATCTTCCATCAGCTGAAACATTTTGGATTTTCAATATTAGAGGTATAAAATTATTTATAAGCTTCACATGGGGTTAATTATATGACAAAAACAGAGTTATTTTAATCTAAACTATATGACAAAATCCTACACAAAATTTAAATAGAAATTGTTTTCCATAATTAATATGGTTTCAACTTATAATGAAGACACAGTAGCTTATCACTAGATAAAAATCATACATACATATACCGGGCTTCTCCTTCCTACGGGAGAGTAGCCGACAGCAGGCCACAATCAATTACCCTTAATCACTAGGAGGTGAGAGAGGCAGCACTGGCCGTGGCAGAACTGCCCGGATCAGTAGCGGCCCAGCACAACCATTTTCCATAGTCAGGCTTGACAGCCATAGCTGGTTTACCCCGACCGCTTCATTGAGTGCAGCCCCTCCCCTTGTACAAGATAGGTCAATCCCATGACGCACGGGCCGGCGTCCAGTGACAGCGTCAAAAAACAAAATTATCTGCTTATGCACTGCTTCCACTTACCTCTGTTTGCAGCCATCCCTCTTGCCACGTCTACAGACAGACCCCTCTCATGCAAAGGACGTTTCATCCCATCCATCCAACTCATCCATGACCTACCTCATACTCTAATACCAGTCACTTTTGACGTATAAATCTTTTTGGTCAATTTCGGGTTTAATGCACTCACGGAAATGAAGAATTCCGTTCCCAAGAATCATTAAAGGAACACATTTAAAAGCATTTTACACAAATGACATTCTGCTTGCTGATGCGTTATTATTGAGATATAACAATAATTACGTTCAGATAGGAATGACATTATATAGTCGGTTGCTAAGTCGCTGCATTGTTGGGTCACGCCCACATTCTTGGCGGGACACGCCCACTTTCTGGGCGGGAAAAAACTGCTTTGGTTTGGGTAAGTTAGGGCAAGCTATTTTAGGTTTATTTATTTTATTTTAGGTAAGTTTATTTAACTAACCTAACATAACCTACCCTAACCTCACCCATCCTTACGTCAATACCGTATTACTGCATATTTACTTGTCAGTTCCTTCACTTTTATATGCAACGTACCTATAACTTCAAAGTTGAATAATTCAAAAATACGCAACGGCGAGCAGAATGTCATTGTGTAAAACGGGCTTAACTTTGGAGTTAGCCCCGTTAGTTAAATATTTGACAACTAAACCTCCCACCAGATGGCGCCACTAGTCTTAAGCTTAACTCGACGCAAGAAAACCGGATTCACCATCCACGGCTTAAAATAAAAATTATAAATTAAAAATAATTGTGTCAGTTGTTGGGTTGGGTTAATTGGGTTTGGTTGGTTGGGTTGGGTTGGGTGAGTGATAGAGAGCCGTGGATGGTGTATCCGTTTTTCTCGCGTCGAGTTAAGCTTAAAACACGTGGCGCCACCTAGCGGCAGGTTTAGTTATTAAAAATTTAACTAACGGGGCTAACTCCAAAGAAACCCCGTAAAACGTTTTTAAATGTGTTTCTTTAGTGATTCTTTGGAATGGAATTCTTAATTTCCGTGAGCGCATTAAACCCGATATTGACCATCTTTTTTACCAGCTGCTCAACATTCATTCTTTCAACATGCCCAAACCATCCAAGCACTCTTTCATCCACTTGCCTGGTTATCTTTTTGACAACACCTATCTACCCCATATCCAACTCATTCCTGATCCTATCTCTTATTGTTACTCCATACATGCTCCTCAAACACATCCAGCTTCCTCCTCTTGCTGTTTTCAAACCCCAAGACTCTGCTCCATACAGCAAAACCGGCATGATTAAGCTTTCAAACAGTCCCCTCTTAGCAATCATACTCATACTCAAACTCCTGCATTCAAAAACTTTTTTCATTGCACCCAATGTCTTGCAGCCTTCACTCATTCGATGCCTCACTTCTACTTCCATACTATCCTTAACAGCCAAGTCTGACCCAAGGTACCTAAAATGCTCTACCTCCTCTAACACCTCACCATTCATCCTTACATCAAATGTTTTAAACATTCCACCTCTTGAACATATCATCTTACTTTTATTTACATTTACCCTCAATTTACGCCTTTTGCACACTCTACCAAATTCTGCAATCAGTCTCCGCAGTTTTCCCCCCATCGGCTACAAGCACTGTATCATCTGCAAACAACAGCTGACACACTTCCCAATTCATACCATTTTGTCCCACCAACTGCGCACCTTTTCCCCACACTCTGGCATTCACTTCTCTTACTATACCACCCATAAACAAATTAAACAACCCCGGCGACATCACACATCCCTATAAATGATTACTCGATAGATAAAAATTATAACAGTTTAGGTAAACCGCACCTAACTTATCGTTAAATCGTGCATTTCTTCGTAGTATGAAGCTCGACTTATCACTTCAGTATTACGAATACCACTCTCTTTTCAGCATCGGTCGTAAGAATACATAAAACACAGTACATCAGCCGGTCTACTCATCGTTCGCGAGTACACACATATTCGATTGATAGTCACTCCCTAAAACTGTCACCACCTACTCGTTACGAGTCACTACTGCTGAAGCATACAAAACAAATGTGAAAACACGGATAAACCAAAATGTGGCTACGGATTGCACCACGGTTGTGGCGCAGAATAACGGAATTCCCAGAACAGACATCAAAATCTAATAAATTTTGATTGAATCGGAATATATAGTGTCGAAATTTTTCGGGGAAAAAGTGTGCGCTTGTGTTAGACAAAATTGTCGTCAAAATAAATATTTCAGTTGGCAGCATGTCACCCACGCTATATATACATGAGTGTTTGCCATAGCCGTGTGTCTATAGGACCTGACTCCGTGCGGGAAACGCGGGTTCGAGTCTCAGCGCTGGTGGCAATTTTCTCTGTTGGGTATAGGAGAAAAAATACTAAGCACAATACCCCACTCTACCCAGCTGTCTGAAATGGGTACCGGTCTTTGACCGGGGGAAAGCGTCATGGCATCCTGGTGTTAGTTATAAGGCACTTGAAAAACCAATGTAAAAGGTGATATGTTTCATGCTTCAATTGGAAATTAAGCATCCGTAGATGCCGATGTTTGTTTGAACAAACTTGTTTCGTCGCCAACGGAACTCATTTTGATACATTCATCTCATAATCATCTATTTTTGAAATAACAAAAGCTCCCCAACGTTTTTTGCTTTATCTACAGCAAAATTTTCCTAATAAGTAGAATATAAGGTTAGTCAATTATCAAATGTGAGAACGTTATTTCTAAGTTTTCTTCTATGTTTTCAATGTAGCAACGCAACGCGATCATTAGCGTGTGAAGTTTGGTTATATTGAGGTGATGAAAGTGTACGTCAATTAGAAAACTTAAAAGGGTCACCAGACGCCGAGGAAGCGTCAATTATCAACTACTAAGAATTGGCTGAGGGCAGCATAGTTGTCTCGATTAAAGGTTGGTGAAAATTAGAATGTATTCAGAATTATTGTGGCCACTAAGATCAAAAGGATCGAGGTTCGAGTAGCGTTATCATAGCTACTTGGTAAAATACAATTTTTCGCAGTCGATCAAAAGAAGGCAAATGAGGAACAACTCCAAATTCCTCGCCTTTATTGTTCAACCCGTCACGTAGTTGCTGGTCTTGGCTCTTCACGATGAGGAATCCCTGGAGTCAGTCCGGGGCGTAGAACTCCCACCGAGGTATGGTGATAAGTGTGAGGTCATGTGTTGCCCCATGTGCAGGGATTAAGGTAATCGTGGTGTGGTTTTGGTCAAGGTGATTAATGACAGCAACCAGTCGTAGGTTTACAACTGCGAAGGTGGT
>JACJUY010007001.1:28104-44018 GCA_014220935.1 Platorchestia sp. MABIK
AAGGTCCCAATGACCACCATGACCCTCATTACTCAGGAAGGTCCCAATGACCACCATGACCCCTCATTACTCAGGAAGGTCCCAATGACCACCATGACCCTCATTACTCAGGAAGGTCCCAATGACCACCATGACCCTCATTACTCAGGAAGGTGCCGTTGACCCTGATGGGCTGCTTGTCCTCGCGGCGCCAGCGGATGGAGGGCACGGGAGAGCCCCGGGCGCTGCAGGCGAGCGTGACGTCGGCGCCCTCCACCAGCCGCATGTCGCGGCTCGTCATGTCGTCCTTGATGCATGGCGGCACTGCCCACCACCACCGCACTTCTTAATTTATTGCTAACTACTACAGCGTTTTTTTAATGAGATCTCTGAATTTTGAACGTCAGAAAACGAATCACCACGGCACTGCGTACCGCCACAGTAGTTCTTAATTTATTGCGTGCACGTACGGCCGTGCGTCTAATGAGGAATTTTGAAGTAAGATGACGCACAGAATGCACTGCGCACCACCACCGTACTTCTTAATTTATTGCGTGCACGTGCGACGTGCGTCTAATGAGCTCTCTGAATTTTGAGTGTCAGAAAAACACACAGAATGCACCGTGGGATTACATTGCACACACACACACACACACACGATGGTATTTCTTAATATGAAAACAAATTTTACCCTTTAACAATGAAAAGATTCAGTATTTTCCAGCCATGAATCTTCCAAATGTTGAAGATTTATATCGATTTAAATCTTCCAAATGTGGAACAAATATATCCATCCTAATAGTACCTGCGATTATATTCTTGTACCTGTGCACTGGTGAAACTCGTATCACGTATACGGTCACCATGCAACCTTCAAATAACAGCAGCTGTTTCTTGAGAAGTGGACACCAAACTTATACATAGATAAATAAACACACAAGGGTATTATTAGGTAAGAAGGTTGCGGGTAGTTACGGTGTGTGTCTATTGAGTTCATTGAATTTCGATTGTCAGGGAACGCATAGAAATGATTACGTATAGAATGAGATGTGCAGTGTGTGTCTCATGAATTCTTGGGATTCTGAATGTTAGAGAACGCATAGAAATTATTTTGTACACAATGAAATGTTAATGAGTTCCATTAACATTTCATTCTATACATAATAATTTCTATGCGTTCACTGACAATCAAATTTCAGAGAACTCAATAGACACACGCGCTTAACACCCTAATACCTAACAATACTCTTGGTGTGTTTATTTATTTATTTATATGTTTGGTGTCTACTTTTCAAGAAATAGCTTCTTTTATTCAAAGGATGCTTAGTGAACGATTTGAAACATCGGGCAAAGCAGAGAAATTAGTGCAAACAGGTTGAGCTGGGGAAGTGTGTCTAATGAGTTCAGTGGGCTCTGAATATCCGGCATCGCATGGAAATTCCTACGAATTGGATGAGCTGCACACTATGTGTCTGATAAGTTCTGTCCAGGGAACATTAAAGAACTCTTCTTCAATTGTTACGTACAGCTAGGATACAGAAAATTTTGGACAATTTGTTTATGATGAGTTCTGTAAATTTCGTCAGCCATACACAGCAGAAAGGAATTTCAGTTTCAGGACCAATGTGAGTGAATTCTTAAACATGGAATTCTATGCAATCGAGGGGCTTTGTGAATAATTCACATGAATGAAATGAGTAAAATCTTAAACATTGATTTTTGCTTTAGTCAAGGGTTTAGTGTAGAATTCGCACTAAAAACAAACGATCAACATTTTTTTTGGCACGTTTTTTAGCAGTTATACGGTTCTAGATTCATAGAAAGTGCAGAAGAAACAAATTTTTGAATTGATTAAGAGGTTGTAACGTCATCAAAATTTTTCTTGATGATTTGAGTGTAGTTTTAAAAATTGAAAAACTTGCGCAGGGGTTAGTAAGTTCGATGAATCATTCTAGATCAAAATCACATTTGACGAAAAAATGTAAATCCTCGATGGCAAACTAGCATTCGTCACTTAGTGTTATTTGAAAATCAGAAGTCTGAATTAGAGCACGCGAGCACCTATGACATCTTAATGGCTTAGGGCATTAAAATCCTTGCCTTAGATGCATTGACGGTTGTCCTCAGACCCGTCAGGGATATATGCGAGGTGCCCAAACGGGACCAACAGCCGCTCACTGCCAATGACGGCACACAGGCGCCCTTCTGATCGCCATCTATTACTGGCCAATTTATGGAAGCATCACTTGTGACCTGGTCCATTTATTGCAGGCTATTTAGTGTTGCTCTGATGCACGATATGCTTCTGACGGCCATAAAGCGCCTCTCGCTTCAGCTTTTGCCTCGCAATGACCAGATTATGGCTGTTATGCTCGCGTTAGCGCCGATTCGGGGTTGTTTATGGGCAGCAGGGACCGTCAACGAAATCATGTTCAGCACCAGTAGCTTACCGTGGGAGGAGGGGCGGCTGGTTGGGTCAGGGTTTATGATTATCGGTATTAATACATAACAGGTGAAAATAAAACAATTGTGAAGGTAACGTTCCACGTAGAGGTGCTGGAAATGCGCCTGAAAACAGCACGATAGTTAAGCTATTAATGTATTAGTCGTTCAGCTTTGCAAAAATTCCCCGAACGTTAAAAGAATCTTGGAGAGTGAGTCAGTGCTATATCTAAGTGCTCTCTCAGTAGACCACACAAGTGCTTTCGAAAAATTACAATAGACAATATGAAATATGAATGAAATAGGGTAACTAGTGAGCTCATTTTATGTCTCGTAAGCAATCGTAAGTTCAACGACGAAAGGATTACGCAATGGTGCAATCATCATAAATCGGGAGCACCGTGGCGTTGTAGATATTATTGTTTTGAACATCTGAGCGTCCCTGCCGACAACAGAGCTGGTGCCCGTGTGGGATCTGTGAACTGTGCTAATGGAGAGACATGGTATTTGTTGGATCAGGGAGACAGGGTATTTGTTGGATCAGGGAGACATGGTATTTGTTGGATCAGGGAGACATGGTATTTGTTGGATCAGGGAGACAGGGTATTTGTTGGATCAGGGAGACATGGTATTTGTTGGATCAGGGAGACATGGTATTTGTTGGATCAGGGAGACATGGTATTTGTTGGATCAGGGAGACATGGTATTTGTTGGATCAGGGAGACATGGTATTTGTTGGATCAGGGGGACATGGTATTTGTTGGATCAGGGAGACATGGTATTTGTTGGATCAGGGAGACATGGTACTTGTTGGATCAGGGGGACATGGTATTTGTTGGATCAGGGAGACATCGTATATTTTGGATCAGGGTGTGAGAGGTCAAGCGTACGAATGGCAGACACCGAACCATGCGAACAGTGAGGTTCGGTGGTCTAGAAAAACAGAACTTATGGTCTAGAGAAATGATTCACTCTTATTTTTTAACAATATATTTCCTGTATAAGTAAAAATATCATAGGGCTTTTTTGATTAAATAATATTGAAATGCGTCAGTTAGTTAGAGAATTGTCTGCTTTTGGAGAGAATGTTGACTTTTTTTGGTGCACCCTCTTATATTTGTATATTCAGCAGGGCTATGGTAGCGTGCGCGTTTACGGTAGTAGCACGGACTTTGATTCATCGAATTGAGATACACAGAACTGCTTTGAGTCACTGCCCATAAGACATGTCTTTGTATGACTAGTACATTGTGAAATCGTAAACACTGTCGGCTGCAAATTCACCTGATTGTGAAATACTATGGTAAATACCGGGGGTTGCACTACTGAATTACACAAAGATTTTTGATAAATTTGGAAACGAGGTTTTCCAGTTTCACTCACTGGTCTCATGGTTTAGTGTTGTCCAAATTTAGTATAACTAAATGGAAAACCATTTTACAGAATACTTTTCATATTGACAGTTATATCCATTGTAGTCCTTACAATAAATGAATTTCACTGTAAGAAGTAATATATGATGGATTAATTAAAAACGGACAGGATGCATATATATTTTTTCCCGTTTCTTAAATGAGTCAAGTTATAAGAATTACATTTACAGTTTTTCTATAGTGAAAGAAACTTGGAAAGAAACTTTCAAAGTAACGTCGTACTTTAAAAACGTAGAATTTAATTTTGAGTTTGTTTCTTTAGTATTATCTACATTTTATTGTGTCATTGCTAGCGTTTATTCCTTGGCAACCCAGACAGCCAGCGGAAGGGCGAACTCGAAGATCTCTTGTCATTCTCACAGCGCTCTCACGATGATGTTATTCCCTCTCATTTCCGATTCATCGACGCAAATTTCTCAGAGAACTGCATTGTGTTGCCTGCGCAGACTCGGAAATTGGAATTAAAGTCAATTAAGGATACTTGAAGAATCTTCAGGCACGCTTTCTTGGTTGTTGATCACCTGAGACTTCACTCGACCTGCACGCGTATGCGGGAACAGAAAAGGTTTTGCTGCCGTGCAAATGATCTCACTGTTGGATAAGCGTTTGCCCCCATCAGATGCGAGTAACGCATTCAAACGTTTTGGTGTGTAGCGCGCGTGTGATGCATCAAATTTTACAGTTCCATGTAACTTGCGACAAACGCAGCAAATTTCAGCTTTAGAGTCATGTTAAGAAAGCAAAATGCACGTCCAGCAGTGCATGTGAATAAACTGTTGCAGAAGGTTTGCCATGAATTATTTGCAGATGAAGAGTAGGCAGCAACCATTGATTTCATCTTCGCAATTTCCATAGTAAAGCACTGTGCACACGCATCCTTTGCACAGCTGCGCACACGCACAACACACGCGGAGACAATTCAGTTACGTTCAGGCGAGAGCCGAGTGTGTGCTCGACTGAGTGGCGTGAGGTGCAGTTGACTTATGATGCTCATTGCTATTCTTAAGAGGTGCGCTCAATTGCATACTAAAGACGCTCCCACTGGAGTCGCTGCCGTGTCGTTCAGTGGAATAAAATAGTATAGAGTAGCGGATGACAAGCAGTCAGCGTCGCAATCGTTGTTGGATGGCAATCGTAGTTAGATGTTAATCGCAGTTGGATGGCAATCGTTGTTAGATGGCTATCATTGTTGGAAGGTAAATCTGCTATACAATCCGTGCGCTGAAATGGTGGGGATGGTGGTCGTCTCAGTAACGGCGAAGGTCTTTAGTCAGCTCGAGTTTTCAATTAACTAGATTTGTGTATTTCGAGTCTATTAATATTTGCTATTCTAACCCTTTACTACAGACCTTACAATTCCTGCTTAATGATAATAATGTATTTTTCGTGGCTTAAACAAATGAAAATTATTTTCTAAATCAATGTAAAATATCGGAACGGGAGAGAGGGAGCTGTAATTCGCATGATTAAATCACTTACTAGCCAGAACGTAAGCAGGCTTTCTTTGCGGCTCAGCAACGCTAGGAATTTAGATTTGCTTTCAACGAGATCACTCAATACAAGTACAGCGCTCACGTAATTTCTTTGGGGAGATTAAGGCAGGGGAGTAAAAGAAATTGCATACGACGATTACTTTACAGTGAACACAAATGCTTTCGTCAATGAATAGCAAGTGTATTTTTATTGGAGGCTTAGCGTCAGAGGTTTTCTAGGAATTTTTAAAATTAGCCTGAAAATGCAGTGTTTAAAATGTTCTCCATCAAGCGAACTGATGAAGAACTTATCGAGTTTGATCAAGCTGGACATGCTGAATTTTATCCGACATTGGCGCGGTGAACGAGATTTATTGATCCTCAAACGATCTTTGAAGTTTTATCTCATGGAAATTCAGGCTGTACAGAAGTGATTGTTTCGGTTTAAGAGCCGCGATAATCTGAATGTCACAATGATGTCACTGTAAAATATATGTTACCATGACCACTGCTTGTGTTTCTTAGGATCTCCGCACCAAAGCGCAAAACTCTGCTAAAGATGAACTGTCAATGTTCTCGAATAAATTGGTTCGCTAGAAAATTTTCGTAAAATTCTCCACCGCTAAGATCTTCCTCATCACGATTTGGCTAATGACGGACTCACCATTGACGTTGAGGTAACATAATGATAGACTCACCATTGATGCTGAGGTAGCATAATGACGGACTCACCATTGACGTTGAGGTAACATAATGACAGACCCACCATTGATGCTGAGGTAGCATAATGACGGACTCACCATTGACGTTGAGGTAACATAATGATAGACCCACCATTGATGCTGAGGTAGCATAATGACGGACTCACCATTGACGTTGAGGTAACATAATGACAGACCCACCATTGATGCTGAGGTAGCATAATGACGGACTCACCATTGACGTTGAGGTAACATAATAACGGACCCACCATTGATGCTGAGGTAGCATAATGACGGACTCACCATTGACGTTGAGGTAGCATAATGACGGACTCACCATTGACGTTGAGGTAGCATAATGACGGACTCACCATTGACGTTGAGGTAGCATCATGATGGTCCCACCATTGATGCTGAGGTAGCACAATGACGGACTCACCATTGACGTTGAGGTAGCATAATGATGGACCCACCATTGATGCTGAGGTAGCATAATGATGGTCCCACCATTGACGTTGAGGTAGCATAATGACGGACTCACCATTGACGTTGAGGTAGCATAATGACGGACTCACCATTGATGCTGAGGTAGCACAATGACGGACTCACCATTGACGTTGAGGTAGCATAATGATGGACCCACCATTGATGCTGAGGTAGCATAATGATGGACCCACCATTGATGCTGAGGTAGCATAATGACGGACTCACCATTGACGTTGAGGTAGCCGATCTGGCTAATGACGGTCTCGGTGTTGATCTGACACATGTAGGTGCCGGCGTCGCGGGGCTGCACGTCTCTGATGCCCAAAAACCAGGTCCTGTGGCCGTCGTGGGTGACGCTGATGCGTGGGTTGCGGGTGATCACGTGGTTCCCCACCGTAAGAATAATAGACGCCTCCTTCTGTATCCAGGCAACCTTGGGGAAGAATGGGGATGGGGAAATAGGGTGAAGCTAGGAAAAATCGGGGTGCTAGAAAATGGGGAAATTTTTTAAAATAAGGTGGATATTGGAGATTTCAAAATTATAGACACCTGCTTCTGTATTCAGGCAACCTGGGGGTAGAATACGGATGGGGGAATAGGGTGAAGCTGAGAAGTATGAGGGGGCTAGAATATGTACAAGTTTTTTGAAAAAACGTGGATATTGGTGATACCGGGACATTGGAGATATGGAAATCTCGAAAGTATGAAGATCTAGAATACATAAGGATCTGGGAGACATGAGGAGCTTGCAGGTATTGATGTTTGAGAAAGATTTGGATCTTAACGATATAAGGACATTGCAAAAATGGGATGTGAGAGACACGCAAAATCTGAGAAAATGATGAATTTAGAATTTTAGAGTGGAAATTGAGAGAATTGGAAAACATGAGAAATTTAGACAAAAAATTCAGATCTTAAATTCACCAGTTAAATGGGAAATAATAAAATTCTGGAAAACATGGAACATTTGGGGCATCAGACTTATCTTCTTATTGTGATTTGTTCCTAAGACTTTCACGAAGAGGAACGATTGCCTCTGGAAATTTTTTGATCATATAAAGTAATTTAGTAATTTTTTGAATTTCTGCTTGGTGTCAGGATAAAATGAAACCAAATTATGAACAAGGCGAGTTGACTTTTTGATACACTAACATGATCAACGACGATAAAACAAGACATCTGACCACGCAAATTGCGTAGACATTTTCATGATAGAAAACTTACATGTAAATAATGCTCATGTTTACACATAGCCCACATTGGGACAGAATAACAGATAGTGAATGAACGTGAGCAAAACGTGGCAGTAACGTAGGATTTGACCATTCTAGGAACAACGAAAGTGGATGGCGCTGTTGAAGCTTTTAGGAATTATCCTCACACACTGTCACTTTCGCATTAGACCTACAGACATCTTTTCATCCAGTTATTTAGGAAATTAGATAGGCTGAACTAGAGGTAGTGCTGATAGACGTACGTTGAAGTAGCCCAAATGACTGTACTGTGAAAGAGCTTTTATGGTACGCTAGAGAGTCCAGATGGTCGTGCACTGAAGAGCTAGATTGTCGTACCCTAAAGAGCCCTGATGGTTGTACCTCTAACACTTTGACTCAGGCACGCAGAACTGAAGTTTAATATTAAATTCAAATGTAAAGTCAATTGTTGTTAGCAATGTTGAAAATACCAAACATTAAAACGCGATCATATTTTTATTGAGTTTTGATTGAGTATTTTTAAAAATTGCGTTTGTGGCTACTGGTTATCAGAAACACATTGAGAACTCCTTCAGTGACCAAATTTGGCTCACATCGCAGTCAAAGTGTTGAGAGCTTGGATAGTCGTACCCTAAAGAGCCAGGTGGTCGCTTCCTAAAGAGCCAAAGTGGTCGTACTCAAAAAGCCAAAGAGACCTGATTATCGAGCGCCAAAGAACATAAATGTTAGTACCATAAAGAAACTAAATAGAAGTACCTTGAAAGAGCCCAGATGATCCACAACGCACGCCAGGCGTACGTCTCGTCCAGCAGGGAACGTCACGTTATGGATGGGCTCCAAGAAAATCGGGGCCTGCACTTCTGCTCAGTGAAAAATAGTTTTATTGGGATAAAATGTCTCAATTACTACTAGCTGAAGTTCACAAGGAGTTAGGCATGTTTTGTTGGCAGCGGACGAGAGAGGTTGAACAGGAAATAGTTTTTTTAGCTTTGTTAGGTTTAAACATTATCAAAAATAATTTAGTTTCACTGTACGAAGTATATGGAACGTAATTCACTCTCAGTTTTATTACCACTGAATAATCACCGATTTGATGATACACAGCTTGATCTAAATTATTTTCCGTTCTTTTTTCAGCTTAATAGTTAAATTTTCATTTAGTTAATAATACTTCAAGAGAAAACGTGTCGTCGAGAATAAAATTTAGAAATTTCCAATTCGATTGTATTCGAGCGCTGCTGCATGCTGTTCGCCTCCCATAGCCCAAGAGGGATGGGGTGGTGCCGTGTGGTGAGATTGGGTGGTGCAGTGTGGTGAGATGGTGGTGCACGGCGAATGCTCTGCTCGTTGCCGTGTGTGGGTGTTGACTTTAACATTGTGCATTGCAGCCTAACTGCTGTTTACTGCACTAACTCAGCTGCCACAGCTGATGTAAGCTCGCTCGCGCCTGTTTGCCGGCGCAGCTGAGTGGTTCCCAGGTGATGCGCACCAGCGAGAGGCCGCGCAGTGCAGTTCGAGAGCGAGTTATTATTGAACGTAAGCGTTGCCGTGCCACATACAGGAGTATCTGTTCTGCTTCCATACTCACTGAGCTATGCTACTGAACGCCGTTGTCGTCGGTTTCATGAATTGCATGCAGATTTGATTCTTCAGTAGCGAGAATAAGGTGAACAAGAATTCATTGGAGTGGGAAAACGCTAATGGTGATGTAAACTAGCATTTTTAAAGTGGCGGTAAGAGTCCTATTTAAAAAAAAATCCTGTCGCATATAAATTTTTCAATTTCATAATAACACTTCTAACTTTGAAAATAGGGGAAGAAGTATAATGAATGTCTACGAGAAAATCAACAATGGATTTTTAAAATTTTCTCAAAATCGAATTAAATTAGTCTATGATTTTTAAAAGTTCAAATATTCACCACCAAAACTTTGTTGTTTGATGTTTCACCCCCTCTCAGTATTCATTATCTTCCACCCCTCTCCTGTTCTCCTATATGCAGCATATCTTATTTATGACTAACATTTCTCTTTCCCCGCACCCAAATTAAGATAATTAAGATATTGCCATTCGTTAATTGCACACGACATTGAGAATATCAAAAATTTCATTTTTTCTTGTCATCACTCTTGGAATGAAAGCTACACTCGGTATATAAACTCACTGCGCTGTTCATCACACTACTGCCCCACTATATCTGCTTATATAAGTCATTTTTTTATGTTGGACTTTCTAGAATGAACAATGATTTATTTATTTTTCACAGTCTGTTTATTTTTCAAAGTTTTGACCTTGCACATAGAGTCTCTTTCAACGTCTTGTGATGACTAGTACATTAAGTATCATGTAATGTCCTGTACATTAAGTATCATGTAATGTCTTGTACATTAAGTATCATGTAATGTCCTGTACATTAAGTATCATGTTATGTCTTGTACATTAAGTATCATGTAATGTCTTGTACATTAAGTATCATGTAATGTCTTGTACATTAAGTATCATGTAATGTCTTGTACATTAAGTATCATGTAATGTCTTGTACATTAAGTATCATGTAATGTCTTGTACATTAAGTACCTTTTAATGACTTGTAATGCACTTTGCATTGAGTATCTTATAATGTCTTTTACATATAGTATTTCAAAGCCTTGTAATGTACTGTACATTAAATATTTTCAAATATTTTGTACATTCAGTATCTTCCAATACCTTGTACAGTAAATTACACATTTTTCAATATCGTGTACGTTAAGCATCATCCAACGTTTTGTCATGCTCTACACATTAAGTATCCTCCACCGCGCTCAGCAGCCGTCACGCCAGAACTCCAGACATCTCCATCGCAGAAAACTTGCGGGCAGAGGAGGGAGGCTGGGAAGGAGGACGAAGAGGAGTGAGGAGCTTGTGCAATGTTTTGATTGACGAGGCTGTGATTGGAGCACGGTTATCATTAGTCGTTACTCCGCGGCATTCATTTACGGTCGTTTTGAGACGCCGTGCGGGGTAATAAATCTCTGTCAGAGCATCAGAGGGAGGAGGGGGAGTCATCGAACAGCTTTCGGAGGAAGAAGATTGTACCGCAGTGAGTGAACCAATCTGATTTTTTTCCCGTGGTATGAAAAAATGATGCACGGAAAAAATACTCTCTTGTCTACGAACACAAGCTGTTCAATTTACAGTATAAATTAATAGGCATTGGATTCGTTTGTGCTCACTTTGCTGATTGCAGTCATTCTGAGCAAAATTCAACGGCGCGCACGAGTGTTACCGCAGCGCTGGTCGAAAATTGTGACCCAAAACCATGGGCGTAAGCAAAAAATATTAAAAAAGGGTTAAATCTGCCTAAAACGCCGTTATCTTAATTAACAACTTGGAAAAAATGGTAAAAAGTGTGTGTAATTGAAGGAATGATTAATGAAATTATTTTACGCTAAAATCATTCTCAATGAAAAACATGACCATTTGATTGATTGCGTCACCTAATAAGGCAAGCTTATTAGATTTCAGGAAGCTCGACAGTTCTTACAAGACCTGAAATTCTCTTTTGCCAAAGACTATACCGTATGGACTGTAAAAAAGTAAACCCACGTTTAAATGTTAATTACTTTGGATTAAGATTTTTCAGTTTTATTTATTGCATAACTCCCAGAGATCTGTACCCTGACTACAGAGCTTTTGATTTGAGTATAAATAAGGTCCAAGTCGTCTGAAAATTTACCTTTAAATGTAAATTTTCGAGTGACTAAACCCATCGTTATGCAACTAACAAAGGAGCAACGCATTTTCATCAACAACGTCTACTCGGGAACAAAGAATTTAAAGGAACCCTGAAATAAATTTGAACAGAGATTTTTTAAAAGAAGCTCTCCAACCAAGAAGACAGTTTTGAAAACTGTTCATAATACATTTTTACGATAATTTACATTCAACATACTTCAACACAAAACATTTTTACAACTTTTATTTATCTCATTTCTGATAAAACCAACTTTAATGTGACCCTAGATTTTTAAGGAAAACATTTTTCTCTACTTAATGCAAAAATTCGAATTAAATTATCTGCATTCACTGTAAAGTTATTATTATTTTAAGTTCCTCATTTTTTTTATAATACATACGGTACAATTACACAGATAAGTAAGAAATTTCTCTCGTGAGAAAATGTAAAACAATTTTGTAACAATACTATAGCGCTTCATTATGTTTTCAAAGTTCCAAAATTTGATGGAATGCTAGGATCTTGAGTTTATAATGAGGTTGAAAAAATTTAAAACGTTATATGAAAACAGAAAAGAATTTCAACGAACTTCTAATTATGGACGATATTTTCTTTGCCTAGCCTAGTTTATACATGTGTGGAGTTTAGGCGTAATTTCGACTTGTATTAATTTTTTCATCTTCCACTTTTGATTCATTTGTTACAAATAACCGCTGTATATTAGTGAAAAATATTTCTCATCTGATTGAAGGTCAAGGAAAGAAAGCAAATTTGCACCTAGGAAATTTGAATTATTCAAAAAGCAATTTTTATCATTGCCTTGCTGCTTCTGAAAGTCACAAATTAAAAGTACAAGCACAAAAATTTCATAGAGCAATTTAACTTTCCACATTCTCAATGAATGTCTCTTAATTAATTCCATATTAAAAGCTATAAGCGTTTTTGATCTTAAATTTTTTTGAAACGACCCATCATTCCTTTTTCCGCCAATTCCTAGTCGAGACAACTCTTCTGTGAACGCAGCAGTCCCAGCTCAAACCACACTACGCATTATTTTATGCGTGTCCTTTCATCCCGACACGCTGATCAGTCTCGCAAATGGCTCCCATCACACATAAATTGGTCCATCGATGTTACCAGTCATTTTTTCTAGGGAGGACCATCGAGCTTAGTCCCACGATGACCTTTTCTGAGGTGCGGGGTGTGAGAAGCGAGCAGTTGCAGCAGCGAGGCCGCATTTCGAGGCAGGGAGGAAGCTTTTTGCGTATGCAGCAGCGCACTCCGCCAGCGCCCTCGGCTCAGCTCCAGCTCCGATTCCTGGTCACTTTTCTCGCATCATCACGTGCTTTTTGTGCTCGAGATGTCCCAGAAATAAATACAATTGAATTTCTCTTTACACAAAAACCATGATATTTTGTGGTTGAGGCTTTTAGTTTGGGTTATAGGTATTCTTGTATTCTTGAATACAATTGAATCTTCCGTGGATAAATAATTTCACTGCCTTGTAATCGAGGCACACAGTTTGTGTAATGAATGTTATGGGATGCAAATGTATCTTCCGTAGAATTAAAATGAGTACCATACATCGTGTTCAAGTCGCTCAGCTTGTAATATAAATTATTCAACACAATTAGATCTTCACTACGTAAAAGGGTTTTGATTATCTCGCATAGAAGGCATTAGGCATGCGTTATAGATTATTCAAGTGTGTTGGAATGGAGGGTTTTGCTAGACGACAGGATTTGAACTAGCACAATAAACTTAGAGGTCATCTCTTGTACTTTGGGATGCGCGTGAAAACGAACATGTAGTACCCCAAGGTGACTAGGACCGCAGTTCAGTTCTGGGCTAAAAATTTCTCTACAAGGGTAAGCAACGAAAGAAAGTTTTGCTTCGAGTCGGAGATCGAAGGTATGAACTCAATGAACGAGTGACGTCGGTAAAATAATATTCAACATTATATGATAATTGGAGGAAGATACACATGAGAAAGAAAGGGTTGCCGCGAAATAGGAATAGGAAAAAATTCCAAAGGTATCTGACAAGTACATAACTGTTTTACCGCCTCGTTTCATATTTTTCAGGCTCCGTGTAGCCTGGTGTAAAACAGTTTTACAGATGTAGAAGGGCTAAACATATATTTTTGGAACGATGCTGGAATGTTTTACCTATTTATGCCATCGTTTCGCATGTATTTACTTATGTATAATCCAACTCAAAAAATACATCTATCCAACTCCAGCTAAAACCAGTCCAGCTCTAGTTAAAACTACTTCAACTCCGGTTACAATGACGCCAACCCCATTTGCAATAAATCCAATTCACGTTACATCTCTAACTTCAGTTATAACAACTCCAACTTCAGTTATAACAACTCCAACTCTGGTTACAGCAACTCCAGTTCCAATATCAACATTTTGAACCCCATTTACAACAACTCTAACTTCAGCTACAGCAACTCCAATTCAAGTTTCTACAACTCTCTCTCATATTACAAATGTTCCAGCTCCGGGTACAAAAACTCCAATTTCAGCTACAAGAATTTCAACTCGAGTCAAAACAACTATAATTTCAATTCTAAATTTTTTAATCTCCAGTTACAACAAATCCAACTCGTTACAACAACCTCAACTCCAGTTACAACTCTCCAACTCCAGTTAAAACTCTCCAACTCCTGTTGCTAACATGTTGCGCACACGTTTGTTTGAGAGTATGTGTTTGAGTCAGAACGACTAAATTACTGCATGAGATTCGCAATTCAATACATCTATCATCAGAAGAGCAAACTAATATAAAAATGAAAACGAACAAAATTCTTTCGGAAAGAAGGGAAGCTACAGTCCTAAACTGCTCCAAACGAGAAAGAGGAATGGCACTTGAATCATGAGAGAATAACCAATCGATCAAAAGATGTGTCCTGATCAATACATCTGCCCATTACGAAGTAATATACGATTGTTGTTCTTCCAGTTGACGCTGAGTTTGAAATGCGTTCTCTTCAACTGTAAACTTAGCGTCTAAATCCAGTTAAGCTCGAGGCATTAAATGCTGACACACTCACACAGTTGGTGCTATGGAGACTAGGGTGGGAGGAGACTGATGAAGGGGAATTTGAGAACTTACGTCATCTCAAGAGGAATATCTCAAGGGTGTGTTAGATTTGATTGCACAATGGTAGGTATGGGGAAGACGTGAAGGCTGACAGAGCTGCCGACAAACTCTAAATTCTTCCTATTAAATTATTGTTGTTAATACAGGGTAATCGGGATTTTAACAGGAAAGAAAGCGATTGGTATCTGTAAAATTTAATTGATTTCAAAGAAATTCAATAAGCAAAAAAATTAGACTATTGTAGAAGAGTTTTACTCAAAATAACCGCCATTAGCGTGTATTGGAGCTTCAATACGGGCCCGTAACATGGAGCAAGGTGATTTTACAGTTTTCCTTGAAAGACTCTCAAAAACAACTTTAATTCTATCGATTAATTTGTCGCTTGTAGTACTGGCACGGCGATTGGTAACTTTCTCGGCAGCGCCCCATACATAATAACACATCGGGTTAAGATCCGGGGAGGTTGGAGGCCAAATTTTGGCATTTGTGTGCATCACATCACCCTCTGAGTGTACGCATCTGAAAACCATGACAGTGTAGGGAAATTTAGTCTCGTCGTAGCCTCGTAGTCTTTATTGCAATTTTATAGTTCATGCCGGATTGTTTTACACTCGTAGTCTGCACTGAAACTATATAGTTCATGTCGGATTATTTTTACAGTGTTCAGGGAGCATTGAGCTGCGACCATTATCTCCTTATTTTGATGGTCGGCGCGAATCATCATGATACAAGTTTTTCTCTTCCACGATTCAGGTGGCTCCCAGTCATGCATTTTGCAGTCATCGTTTGTATGAATGAAGGAGGGCTTAAAATTTAAACTCAAACCTAGTTGGTATGAATAAATTCAAGAAATCTGGAATAAATCAAATGTTATTCCGTCAAATTGAACACGAACACCCTGCACTTATGTCATGGAAAAATTAGAAGCACATCAAAAATTTGTTATAGGTCAAGTTGTAGGTATACAATGAAGATTTTTAGGAAAATCTGAATTTTTACCGCATTAATATCATAAGTACATGCATAAACAAAAACAACGTAGAATGTACCAGAAAAATGTGTTGGAAGTCTACGGATTTTACTACGGAAATTTAAGTATCTTTTGACACGGTAGGGCTATCGTAGGTAGAGCAACTGAGTTCTAGGAACAAAACAGCGCAGAGAAAATTCAGTACACCAAAAATTATAGATGGTGAAAAGTGTGCAAAATCTATGGACATTGAAGTACAGAGAGTTAGTGTGACAAATTACATCATAGTTTGAAAGACTTTTAAATGTTTTAATCAAAGTAGGGATAAAAAAATCGACATTGTCATTTTTTGTCATTGAAGTGGAGAAATATTGTTGAAACCTGTTTGC
>JACJUY010007002.1:0-14432 GCA_014220935.1 Platorchestia sp. MABIK
AGCCATTGTATTATTTTGTAGCTCAGAAGTTTCTTTTCAGCTTTTGAATCGAACCATCCACCAATTCAGTTGACCATGTCAATTTACAGGGCTGTAACAAGCATTAAGCTCTTTCCGCTACAAAGCAGTTTGACTGTCTCATCTTCACATCACCTTAAATACCGCCTTAAAAATGGGTCCTCAATTTGCAATTTAAATAAAATCAAAAGTTATACTACGTCACTTATCATCATCACAGGATTAAAGGAGGGTCGTAGTCTCATCACATACCCAGCAGAGTTTATCGCCGAATTTACGGTAATTTTCGCCCTACATAAACATTTACTCAATTTTCGCATGAAATACCTGTTTCATCAGCTCAATTGTGTAACATTAGGGAAAACATCATCAACCATTGATGTTTGGTAATGCCTTCACTAAAATTTATCGACAAAAAGTTATTTTTTAAGCTCGAAAATTATCACCAAATATCTCAGTCAGTATTATGCAATTCATATATATAAGAGGCAAGTAAATAGTGAATTTGAAAAGTTTTTGGCCATTTCGTTAGGACAACTATAGCAATGAGTGAAATTTCATTTAACTATTTCGTTACGTCTAAAATTTCGTTTGGAAGTAATATCCGTGCGTCAAAATAATAAGTAACCTTGGGAATAATATAGAAGCAACTTTGGGCAAAAAGTGCTGGATAGTCAGTCCTCTCTCCTGGTTTGAAATTTATATTGAGCGATGAAGTTTGAGACACAAGTTAATATTCATAGCAGAAATTCAGAGGAAGCTCTAAAAAGTTCAAATGTCAGGTTGTGAAAATTTCTGATGCTGGATTAATGAAAATCAAAACCCAAATCCATAATTGGAATGTGCTGGAAATAAAAAATTTTCTCTGATTGAAAATTGTTCGGTAATTCTTTTGTATTGTTTTGGAGACTTAAACTTAATATGAAAGGGAACAAAAAATTTTTTGTGGGGATACGTGGGATTTAAAATCTAAAGAATGATTTGCATTTTGAAGAATGTGTAACACTGCAGAATCCCACATAAACGAAATGAAATATATTATACGAATCGCAGGTTAATCTATTATCCGGATCCCACACAAATGAAATAGACTTTTTATTGAGTTTCATTAATTCAACAGTGAGCATAAAGTCCTAGTTTAATTTTTTGTACAAATTTAAAAATCGGAAATAAAGTGAATTTTACGCTACTAGCGATTCAGTTATCATTGTATTACATATGAAAATTCATATATACCAACTTAATCCTAAAAAAAATCTTAGAAGTAGTTATTGAGTGCTTCATTATTCTTGTTTTGAGTGACATGAGTCAGTATGATCATACTCATTTGTCAAAGCTGATGGATTCTCGCTCTGTGTTGACCTGTGAATTGTTTTTTCGTTAGAACTGTTTTCGTTTTTGGAGTCGCTTTTTCATTTTGTAAGTAATGAATACTATCTCGATCTCAGATTGTGTGTGCAGGCTCATACCTCAATTGAATGTCATTTATTACAAAAAAATACTTTGCATTGTTAAGAAACTTCATTGAACTCAAAGGTTGTTTAACTGGATGTGCGGGGGCTGATAAAATGTAACTGTTCAAAATGTTTAGCAAAAAATTTGCTCCACTACACACGATATTTCTACCGGCTAAATTATCATTATTTGAATTCTATTAATATGCTTTCAAATTCTGCTTATTAATGACGGAGATTTAGAGTAAATAGTGATTTTTTTACGGTGTGTAATCATAAAAGTTTCAAGTACTTCTAAATTATGTTTATCTTAGTGACATAAATCATTTAATAACAATTGATGAAAGTGCATTCTAAAAACCGCCAGAACTCTCGAAATGCAAAAAAACTGCAAAAATTTTGTAACTTTTAATTCTTTTGTTTGGTGTATTCAACCAGAAGTAGTTTGACGTTTTTCATTTTTTCTCCAGTTAATCTTACTTTAAAAGATTTTAACATTCAACCGATCACATTAGACCAACATCATATACATAGACTGCGCATATCTTCCATAATATTGTGCCGAGCTTTGGTATGTTTGAGTAATGCAATAATTTTCCCGTTTTGACTTATCAGTGACCATATTTAGGCCGGATTCTTTTCTCAAAATATTTTCTACAGTTTTTCAAGTCCAAAATTGTCCCTGCAGAAGTTCGAATGGGCTCTCTATCGACCCTCACTGCATTGAGGTCAATTTGTGACCTATGGTCAGGTAAATACCATTTTTGTGCATTAATAAAACGAAAAATAAAACTTTAGTGCTAAAATCTGTAAAGTCTTGGAATGATAATTTTTAGGAGAATAATTAATTAAAACCCATTCATTTTGGCACCTCGCTTGTTAGACGTTAACGGTTGTAAAGTAAACATTTTTGCCAAGAATATTATAATTTATCTGTGAAAAGTTATTCATAATTTCCAATAAATATATATTTTGATGTTATTTAACAAGATTGTGTGGAAGACAGTTTCTAAGGTCCGAAATTATTCAGATATGAAAATTATTCAAGCCTATACGTAGGAGATTAGAAGATTGCGAGTTATACAGGGTGGTTGCTAAAAATGAAAACCTTTTAAAATTGCTACAACTTTTTTCACACACAGGATAGGGAAATAATACTGTTATTATTGAAAAGGAGAAGAGTTTTTTTTCATTTTGATTTTACTTTGCTGGTACCACGATTCAAAATGCCCGCCACGAGCTGCGATACGTTTTTCGATGGGGCCACCAAATTTTCTGATGACGAAAGAACCTCGCTGCTCAATTGTAGTTTCCACTTCCAGAACTTCTCTCTTGAGGTCTTCTCGAGTTGCTTTATTTGAATGGAATACGTGGTCTTTGACCCCAAAGGAAGTAATCTAACGGGGAATGGTCTGGTGATCGTGCAGGCCAGGGAAACGAACTCTTGTGCGAAATTAACCTGTTGGGAAATTGCTGATTTAGCCACTCCATGGATCTCCTTCATGAGCATTAACTTGATCTCCTTCACCCTTGATGTTTATGCTTATTCGGAGGGTATGGTAGATACGTAAGAAAACATTGAGTTTTGCCCTTTTGGATGTTCTATGTTATAGTCTCTTATCATATATGTCTAAAAAGTTCTTCGAATTTTAAATGGTATACATTTTAGCAACCACTCTGTTTAGGTACTTATAATTGTTTTTACCGAAATAGACCTTCAGCAGGTGTTTGCATTTCATTTTGTTTTCGAATGCTTCATTCAGAAGTTTCTAATGTTCGGAATTTAGCGGCATCTTTTTAGTTAGGACAAAGTTTTTTTTAGAAGTTTTCATAGCTACATAGACGCTGGCAAAGCTGATTTCTCGTCAATAATAATATGGAAGCGATGTTTTTTGTTAAATGATCATGCAGCAAATTTACTGCCTCTTAACAAATTTGTAAACCATACAATTTTAGAGTTGACTTTGAGTGAATTATTTCTATCCAAAAGTTTGTTGGTAAGCGCTCAATACTTTAATTTCTGATTGATCTGTTTTTTTTATAATTCAGATCGATCTGTTTTTTTTTACAATTCAGATCAATCTGTTTTTTTTATAATTCAGATCGATCTGTTTTTTTTACAATTCAGATCAATCTGTTTTTTTTTATAATTCAGATCGATCTGTCAGCCCACTGGCCGCCACTGCAGCTCACTAGTCAAAATACCGTGTAGAGGAGATCTCCAAGTGCTGAATCTAGTAAACATTTAATTATTAGACTCTCCAGAGAAGTGTGCTTAATTGGATTATGAAGCCTGCATCATGGGGACTTGCACCTCGCTGATGTGTAGGATTTCTAAGTTCCGGTCAAAGGGATATTTTATATTTCTATTTAAGTTCGTTTTTCTTCGACCCATACTGCTGCGTAACTAGTTGTTAGGGTTCCTGTTTTGTACGATTCAAATAACGATATTTTGCGAATCATTTTAATGATATATTTCACACACCCTGCCGACAGCCTTAAATGAGAGAAATTACTTGTGTATGATTATACAATTAATTTAATTAATAATGCAATTGAATGATTCATTTCGATCTTCACAAGCAAGTATATTTTTTTGATAAGCGCATCGAGTACATCAATACAGCTGTATTTTCTAGACAATCAGTTATCCGTGCATTTCAGAACCGTTAGTACCATTTACTGATTTCATCCTTTTCATTCTTCGCTCTCACTCTTCCCAACACACAAAGGAAATTAAAACATAAAAGAGAACTTATTTTGTTATTGAAACTCGGGAACGCTGCAATCTGAAGATCACAAAGTTGTTGAGAAAGATGCTTGATTAGACATGATAGTAATTATGAAAACTTATTTATCCAGTCCATTTGGGCGTCGGTGGTGCGAAAAATGGATGAATGGATTTTTTATTGATATTTATATTGAATACAATTGAGGTGAGATTCGTTTTCTCATTCTCAGGGCTTTTATGACGTGTCACGCAACACTTATTTCGCTGTTTTAAGTCATTTCGATGTTTTACGGAGACATACCTTAATTGCGATGATGTTAAGAAGAAATATCAATATGTTTGTTATCGCCTAGGCAGCATCAGCCATTCTACCGCTTGGCCCTTTGTAACTGTCAAAGGAGAGACTTCAATACGTTTCTGAAAAAATACGTTCCTACAGTCATTCACAGTTAATATGTGTGCATTCTAATTCATCGTAGAGAAAATAAATCCTATGTTTAATCTCTATAAAATGAACAAAATTCTGTGAAGTAAGAATTAAAGAGACATAGAAATACATTATTAGAAAAGAAGTAACAGGAACACTCGATGACATGGAAACCCCCTCAACCCTTTGCCTCCTGACGGGAACTCCAGTTCCCAGATGGCTATTGCTTCCAGTTTAGGGAAATTGAGCAAATTTTAGGGTGATTCAACTGGTAGGGAAATAATTTGTACTAACTGTCAAAATTAGGGCAATTCATAGTATTCCTGCAACTATGCTTTTAGACATTTTAGATGTTTGACACGTGTAATTTGCTGTTGATATCCCCGCAGTGTAAGCTTCATGGTCTATGCAATAAATTTAATGCCTTTTTTATTTTAGCGTGAGGAGTTTTTCATACGTACATGTATTTACAGATAAAATTAGGCATAAGCTCAATTGATATTTTTTCTCAGATTCATCGACCATTTTTGGGCGTGGAAGCAAATATTTTTGAAGCATATTTTTTCACTTTAAAAAGGAAGTAAGCACCTGCTTATACAGAAAAAACATGCTATAGCAATGTTGCTGATATTTCAGGGTAATGACTGCAATCATCTTAGAAAACTTTTCCCTTAACTATTTGAGTGTTGGGAAGCAAAGGGTTAAGGTGTCTGGGGGAGTGTTGACGAGGACATGGGGGTAAAGGGTGAGCATGTAACTGAAGCGGACTTATGTTGTACGAGCGTAAGCATAACGGCGTTCATCGTTTTATAGATACGTGGTAGGTCCTCAGGAGGATCTTTGATGATTGCACTAATGGTGGATTGTTTCTACAAGAGCCCAACTTTCACGAGATGAGGATTTTAATTCTTTTTTAGGCATGGTAAGAATGTCATTGGTCAGACGCAATCATTTTTCGTGGCTATGCAATTAGTTGTAAATGTAGCGTAGTAAGATTGGTTGTCTAAAACAGAACAGGTACGCTAGTGTCTGTCATCAGTGTATTCTAGGGTTTCTTAGGTATCAGTATCAATCTACAGTAAAATCAGTAGTCCTTTTTTATGGTCTCTCAAGGGCTTATTTTCCTGTTATGACAGGCCTTACTTAACTGTCTTTACTTATCTTGCTCTCGCGGGGAAGCTAACGTACGGTGCAACCATCTCCTGCACGATGGTTTCATTTACTATTCATTTTCTTTCCATTTTTTGTCCCTAATCAAGACCTCTACAAGATTCTATTACCACCTTAGCGAGCCAGAGTTCAACTGACTAATTTTTTTCACCAATAGACATCACATCTGAATACCATGTCAAACCTACTATAAATTATAGCTTCTATAATTTATAGAAGCTAATAATTTCTATAATTGCGACCAAACTATATTATATAGCTTGGTCGCAAAGGGAGACAACTGTTGTAGTTCGGAGATTCAGGGATTACCCTGAGAAGCATTAGCGAAATCATTTGACGTAGACAGTTGTACGTCTTCCTAACGTTGCCGCCGTAATTCAGCACAAACATAAATTTCTTTCTGTTGCTCTAACGGACTGATTACGGCGTAGGCGGCACCCTCACGAACCTCATGAAGGGCAGCTGCGCGGAAAAGCAAGCACTCCGGAAAGGTAGCGGCACAGAAAACAGTCTCTTTTCTCGAATCGAACCGCACGATGGTATCAACATCCATCTACTCTGTCTATCGATAATAACGAAACATTTATAAGATTTCGAGTGTCAAGATACGTACTTCAATATATTTTTCTCACGTGTTTTTACTGATAAATTGAATTTATTTCTCCAACAGCATTTATGCTTGTCAGATACAGGTGTTCTTGTTTACCCTACTCTTCTATCGTACTGTGAGTACTTTAAAGAAAATTTTAATTAAGGCAGCATATTTCGGAAGTGCAAATTCATCTCGATGCGACCGGTAACGAATTGTCTTGTTTGATACGAATTTAAGAAATACTAATCAAGATAAACGTGAGGACAGCACGAATATAAAAAATAAGTTGTCAGCTCTGGAGAAGGCTGGCAGCATGTCTCAAGCTCATCTATTACAGCAGTCAGGTGAGCTGTAGAAGAACGCAATCTTCTACAACACCGTAAATTGGTGGATTCTGAATGGAGTTCGCAGTGACGGAACTAGAGACGATGAAACAATTTATTTAGAAGATTTTTGGAATAGCCATGTGGCAGTCTGAAGAACCAAGTATGAGTACCTTTGCTTTAGTTGTAGTATTCATGACGAGAAAAACGCAGTAGTAAGAGAGGTTATTTCAAATATCTGTGCGGCGCAATATTATTACACACAGGGAGAGGGTCTTAATTGTACTGAAGAAATGATAGAATGTATAATTAAAGTGATTGAATAATAAATGCAGGTGCAAAGAAACACGTGTTCATTGAAATCATTATCGTATCAAAGAAAGTCAATAAATGAAGATGCATTCGTAAACGCTAAGACCCCTTGGGTCGTTTTCAGCTCTGAAACAACTAGAAAAACTTCGTCAGATCTGAATCAAAATATATCAAATATGGGGAGAAAAAAGTATAAAGAAACAGAAGAAGCGGAAAAAAACAAAAAAAAATAAAGTATAAGTGCTGCACTATATAAATGCATCAAGTATGCTGAGTGCATGTCGTTAAAAACAGGTTTATTTTTTTAAATTTACAACAATTCTAAAATTCGGAGGGTTACTTGACTAGATGCCGAGGAAATTATTTTAAAATCACCTAACCTTACTGGAGGGTCACAATTCTGTGCATCAGAGCGGACCGAAGAATGTGAAGGGGGGGGGGAAAGAACTGGTTGGTTCTAAAACTCCCGTTTACATGCTCAGCAACACGAATACCGAGAGATCGAATAGTTGAGCCCCCGTACTCAGACGCACAATGTGCGCAACTATATTAATAAATGAATGATGAGAGCATGTCATCAGGAGTTTTATCATTAGAATTGAAATGGGATCCCACTCCATGCATATCAACTAACTCTATTTTGAAATCAATTTGCAGAAAATGTCTTCACAGAAGTAAGACAAGTTATTTTCAAGTTTCTCTTTTTGTTTACCAAAGAACGGAAATCAGAAGAATTCTTTTTTAGGAGTGGATGGTAATGGCACATCGAGATAAAACTTTCGTTCAGAAAATTTAAAATTTTTAATACAAGAGTCTAGTAGTCTGAACAGGAAACTATGTTTTGCGGTTCGAAAAAAAATTGATAATTCAAAACCCGGATGGATTACTAGTGTAGTGAAAATACTTTAGTCACCCCTCAAATCTGTCAAGCATTTCTAGCTCAGTTACCGTAAATTCTATCCAGTCATTTCAAGTGATCAGTAATCCTAAGATGTACTAATGCCAATTTAATCAATTAAAAGTTCCGACTTCTCCGTCCTGTTTAACCGATACGCACTGCAGAAGAAGCTATGTAAGGCCGCTACCTCACTGGCCTCAATGGAACTCAACGGCGGAGGTAGCACCATCCCGGCCTTCCACTAGAAATGTGAAGCATTCAAACTAAGCCCTTGTCATTAAACTTAATCCTTTTAACGCTGCTTAATTTTAAGTCAGATGTATTATACAATAGCTAAAAATAGTTATTTCCAAACAGATGAATGTTCAGAAATACTGAGCAATATAACGTTTTGATTGCAGAAAAATTTTCAGCGATAATTCAAGGAAATTTTGCGACATATTTCGCTCAGGGAGTTATAGTATTGTAAATTGGAGGGTCTAATTTTCGCTAATGCGGGCTTATTTGTACCTAATACCGGAAGACATGAATGACGTTTCGTCAAAATATAGCCTCAAAATACTAAACGTTGTAAATCTGTTTCGGAATTTTGTTCGCCAACTATCGGTTATCATGCATGGTGATCAAAAACTCTTTTCCTAACGTTGCAAAAATATGCCTCAAGAGTCTCGATATAATCGATTCGAAACCCGATTCAAAATGAAAATTAAAGACTTTAGGATGACGATATATTGCTGGTATTGGACAATAACTTCCAAGTAAAAAGCATAAATAATCGCTAAAATTGGTAATAATTTCAAAAATAGCGATAAACTTTACTTGAGATGCATAAACCAGTAGAGCAAAGGTCGTATTCACACCGCGTACAGCCTTCCTCGAAGCGCTCAGAACGCCTCCTGGCAACCGCCTGAAACAACTGCTATTTCTTAACTAATTTCATTTAAAAAACACTATTGGCTAAAGAACATTCAATTCCATTGTGCGTACCAGAGGATAGTGATACGCTGGAGAACTGCGACCTTTACTGATAGCAGTGTTGTAACAGGGTGGGATGCGGTCCAAATGCGCGTCTAAGAATGCGGCGAGAATATTTATACTCGCAAAACGGGGTCAGAGGGACAAACACATTAACGCGCTCACACGCCATGAAAGGATATAAAAAGTTTTCGTACACTTCGGAACATGCAAATATGTATATTTACACGCTTAGACCAACATATGCAGCGTACGTGCGTACGACGCTTAATAATGTGAGGAAAAATACGAAGGACATTGAGGCTAAAACTTTCTAAAATATACATTATATTCGTGGGCAAATTTAAGGTGGCAGAATATTGTGTTAGCATGGATATCCGGACATGCGCAGTATTTCTTTACTGCGAGTTCATTTTCATTGTATTATGATACATTTATCAAATCAACCCAGTATCGGTTAACTATAGAATGTTTTTGAAATTCTTATACTACGAAGGAACGTGAACAACGATGAAGTGTTTAAAATTTTGTTTCAAAACAGTTAAATATTTATGTAACTATCGGAAAGCTCCATGAAATTTCATACTGCACAAACATTGTTTTGACAAGTTTTGGCATGCTATTCTTTTTAGGTACACTAAATTACATGTATTAATGCGTTGCTCCGAGTACTTATCTCATTTTTGTTGCAAATCGCCAGACAAGAGCAATACAATTTCTAATCTGCAGTCTGGTTCACTTCGTGCAAGCGGAAAATTGATGGTACTGTTTGATTAAGCTAGGATAGATTAGATCAGGTCACGATGACCTAGAAGAGGATAGGTTATGTAAGATTAGGCTTGGTTATGCTAAGTTTGGTTAGGAAAGATTAAAATAGGTTAGGTTTTAATAAGAAAGAATTGGTTACGATAGGCTTAGGTAAGATTGAATAGGTTACGGAAGATTTCATTAGGAATAGTTGAGTCCAGAAAATAACAGAGTTTTTCCACAAGAACGGATAGTTAAAGAATAAATATTATGTCAGGTGACCGGAAAATTTACTTATTTTTATGTGTGTCACTTGAGACTTAATTTTAATCGTAAATTGATGCGTGTGTATTCCGAATACCTGCACACTAATTATTGACATCCGAGTGACATCTCAATGCATTTCATAGTGATCTACAAGGTAGGTGATCATTGTTGGTGATCTACAATGAAAATTACCGGTACAACGAGCTTCTAAATTGCCGATGATTGGTAGCACAAAGTCAGTTTAGATTGTTTATGATACTCAACGAAATCTTGACCCATAGCAAATACAACCGGCATGATGTAATTTTGTCTGCATTCGCCTTAGGGTGTCTTTAATTTATTTCCTGCCCTCGTAAGTAGATACATATTTATGGGAGTTGAATAGTTTCCACAATATGCTGAAATACTATTAATGGAAGCGCGTAATATTTTCATATTGATTATCCCATAACCAGCATCTGCTAGGGATGAACCATGCCACCTCTTGACGTGCACCGGGTAACTTTTTTGAAGAACTTTACGGCCACACAGAAGAAGGGACTTCAGAGGTTCCTAACTCTTAACCTTATTGACTTGAACTGAGTAATGGCTAGTACCTTCGACTACGTCAACTACAGGCGGCGTCACACTCAGACGTTCAGGCTGATGCTCTGAGTGCGTGAGGCTGCAGGGGGCGTCAGACGTTCAGGCTGATGCCCCGAAAGATATATACTCTGAGTGCAATCTGTCATTGAGGATCCATGCTTTCCTGTCGCGATGAAACCATTCCAGAGGTGAGATAGCATGTAACCATATTTCCATTATCCGCATAAATTTTTGTTACACTAACTCCAAAATATTTCAATGTTTTACTCAGTGCGTTGAATCATGTCTGTGACGTTGAAATAAAACCTGCACAGACGAATGACATCAATCAACGTCAGTCCAACGTGGAAGTGATCGCAGTGGTAATACTGAGATTCTTCTTGCCAAAATAAAAAACGCGTTGTACGCCAATGATCTTTATTTGAGGACTGGCTGATAAACTTCAAGTTTTCAGGTAAACAGCGGAAACTAGGACAGTTACTGTAGACAGTGTTACGATATTTACTCAAAGTCAGCATGAATCATCAAACAAATTGCTGTTCCGAAGTTTTTCTGTAACCGTGCAGAAACGGTATGCGCATTATATCTACACCCATTCCAGATTTCTAGAGAGTTTGGTGAATTTAATTTATTCGCCCAATTTCTGCACGTCTTAATTGCAAGGTGAGACTTTTTTAGCTCCGGCAGCGCTTACATCTTACGAAGCTGACCTACATTCAACTTTTCTACATTTATTTGGTAAAGATGTATATCACAAAAAACCTTTTATCAAAACATGTAAGAGCTCTCAGTCATAACCTAACAGCCTTCCGTCATGACATAACATCCCTAGCTCTGTCATGACTCAACTGCTCTCAGTCATAACATAACAGCCCTTCATCTTAGTTGCCCAATATTCTGCTAGTTGTAAGGCTCGCCGTTAATTGACTTCGAACACACTAACGTACCTAAACACGTGACACTCACTAACTGTCCATCAACAAAGTCGTCGTAGAATAATTGTAGCGCGATTTTTGCCTGAAGGATTTTCGTGTCCTCGACAGTCCGTCGGTTGCTCAGAGCAGATAATAGATGGGCTCTGAAAATTTTTTAGCCCGCATTGCCCGCTGACTTTTTTGCTGATCCCCCTTTAGATTTTCTCCAGAACTGATTTGATTAACGGGCAAAGAATTTGAGAGTTGTCAATGAAGAGCACTACGTCTGTTCCATTGCGCTGCAGAGTGGTATTTCATGTAGAGCGGCTCACAGGCTGGAAGCCACAGTAGCAAATCAAGCGTTCTGAATTATGAGGGCAGGGCCATAGATTGTGTTGTTTCTATATGCGATGGCAAAAAAGTCGCATAGTCCAGAAATTGATTAGTAAGCGATTTATTTCAATTCAATCATGATATTCCTTTGCTGAACAACCATCATGAAAACTTTAATGTACGGTTAATCAACGCATTCATATCTGTGTTCTATTAAGAGAACTTCTTGCAATCATTATTGGGATTAACACAGCCCCAAATGAAAGCGTAATGGCTCCAAGAAATGCATTATTTGTTACCTTACTGCTCCCTCGTTTTGAGGCAGCTAATTTCTCCAGAGGGTGTCTAAATCTCATTTGCTTCTCTTCCCTACTCAAAGGAAGACTAGAGACATTATTTTACTGGAAAAAAACATTTCACCATTAACTTTTAACTGACGTCAACCCATCGATTAGCCCCACCAACCGGGAAAACTGTCTTACAATTTTCTGCTGCGCAATCGGCTATAAATACACATATGATAAATATTCCATACAATGCTTTTCTCAAATTGAATTCCGAAATCTCAAACTGAACTCGATGTTCTTTACTGACAACCATAAACGTCTACATGGAATAAAAACATTGCAATATTCGAGTGCAAAAACTTAAAATTGCGCATTCAATTTAGGTTAAATAATGAAAAGTTGCAGTATTATCGATTAGGTAGAATAGTGTTTACGTTTATTTATATTTATGTGAGTTTTTAAGTTTGGTCAGAGAACAAAGTCAGGGTATTAAATCAGTCTAGATAATGTTTGATCAAATCATGTAGGTAGGGTTCGATTTAGTTAGGTTAGTTTAGATTATGCTGCATGTTAACACACGGAGGGTATTTTCATAATGCTGGTGACCGACCAGTAGTCACCAACTCAATTTTCGACCACACATGTAGGGTTAGAGAAAATAATGCAAACGTCCAACATTTTGGAATCATAATCTTAAAACATGTTATAAACAATTAAAGTTTGATGTATTTTAATGTTTAATTGTTTATTATTGTAGTTGTTTGACATTTTATTTAAATTGACTGTTTTTTACATACATCTAGAAGAAAAATTTAGTTTTAACATTATAAAAATACCAGATCACTCTGACTTTCAAAGAGGCTAAATTGTTGGTGCTCGGAAGGCAGGAGTTAGTTTAACAGAAACTGCCCATTGCGTGACGTTTCAAGAGGTACTGGCTCAACAGAAATGACTGCTCTTGAAAGAGAATAATAAACGTCCTGAGCAAAGCACAGGTCTGGCCGGAAGTCGAAATTGTCTGAGAGAGACCGTCAGACTCTAAATAGAATTGTTAGAGAGAGTCGAAAGACAACGGCTGTTAAAATTACTGAAGACCTCAATAAACACCTGGAGAACCCAGTTTCCACAAAAACTGTTCGTCAGGAGTTTCATAAATCTGGATTCTACGGAAGAGCTGCAATTAGAAAACCTCAGCTCTCAGAAGCAAATGTTTCGAAGCGTTTAGAGTAGTGCAGAAACCACCAGAACTGGTCCGGCGAGCAGTGGAAAAATTTAATTTTCTCAGACGAATTATCGTTTACCTTATTTCCGACATCCGGCCGAGTGTACGTTTGGAGACAGCCGAGAGAAGCCTTTGATCCAGACTGCGTTCTCCCTACCGTAAAACACGGATGGGATTCTGCGATGTTCTGGGCTGCTAATTCTTGGAAATCCGCCGGGTCAATGATTTCCTTTTATGGGATAGTTCACTGCTGAGACTATTTAGAAATTTTGGGCAAGCAAGTTTCTCCCATGGTTCAAGCACTGTTTTCGGAGGGGAACGCTATCTTCCCTCATGATGCCCCAATCCATTCAGTTACAAAAAATTGTTATAGAATGGCACGAAGAACATTCTAATTAAGTTTAGCATCTCATCTAGCCACCACCATCCCCAGACCTCACACTCAGAGAAATCTTGACACACCTGGATGCATCATCATAACACACTTAAGTGTGTCATCATGACACACCTTCAAGTTGACCGAGTACGTCGACCAGCTTCCACCGATAGAAAGTTGCCAAGGGTATCGTTGCTGAGTTTTTCCTCTCTAATCCATGCCAACTTATCTTTTTTCATGGCCACATTGAGTTCAAATGTGGTAATTATTGAATTTATACTAATTTAGTGAAAGTTTCATTTCTTCCAACTTAGAATTGTGAAAACGGAATAATTTTAAACCCATCAGTAGAATCCAGCTGTTGCATCTATGAAAATTAGGGCTCTCGGGGTGATATGTGAGGTCCCGAGCGAAAAGTTAGATATGAATTCATTCAGTTGAAATAAGATGAAGTTTTTGTTTAATTATGCGTCAATTTTTTTCGGTTACTACTAAGCACTTTTTCAGTACCCACAACTTTCCTCTTCACTTTTTATCTGGTTTTATGAACTTCTTTCTCAAATCCTCATTTCCATACGACTTGAGCATAGATTTGGCATCCCTTTAAGTCCATACTAATTAATGCATTCCTCTTTCCTCTCTTTGGAATACCTGTATTGCTGTTAAGGAGGCTTAAACATCTAAACTAATCTACTCGAATCTAAATTTGTCTGATTATCCCCGTTCCGGTCTCTGGTCCGGTCTCTGGTCCGGTCTCTGGTCCGGTCTCTGGTCCGGTCTCTGGTCCGGTCTCTGGTCCGG